>JANAVB010021798.1:29742513-29827513 GCA_029216955.1 Iris pallida
GAGGAGCAAGTTGATGGTCACTAATTCCATAACTGGACAGAACCTTGAAATTGACTCATCTTCTTTTTCAATAGCGTTTAAATTACTAGTAAGTTGATGGGCATTGATCTCCAACTAGACACATAACTTGAAATTGACCCTTTGTCTCGTTTTGTAATGGAGTTCGGATTACCATGTTGCCTTTGGTCTAAAATATAGGCATTTTGTTAGTAGCTCATTCCTTTTTAGCTCTTTATCAAGATAATGCCAATCTTTCAAGTAGAGATCAGGACATCATACTAACTGCATTTACCCAAGTTTAGAACTAAGTTAAAAGCCAGACAAACTTAGAATCTTCATAAGAGAATGCAAAAATTAAACATTAAGTGAACAAACTGACCTGCCAGTAATGTCCTTGATGTACTGAAGGGCCACAACAGGGCCTGCAAAAAAAAATTATGGTATTAGTTATATATAAGCATACCACTACCAAATACAACTACGAGGGACATATGTCTGGTTTGCAGCCTGTGGATGAAATCCAGCTAAGTTCGTGAAATGATTATCCAATCTACAAGAAGTTCTTGGCAAAGTTGGTAATATAATGAAAATAAAGTTGCTGCAAATCAAATAATGGAAAGAGACATGAACTTTAGCAGGCATGAAACATGGACGGGACAAAATGTAGCAATGACACATTTAGTAGTGATAGGTATACTTAACATCAGCAAGGATAGTATCCATATTTGATGCATAATTCTATTTTTCATATAAATTCGCAATGGAAGCATACAAGAGCAGTTAAATCCGTTCACACTAGTATTTATAAAACATTAAGTAGTTATACAGGTCTGAACAATTAAACCTATTGTTCATTCTGGCACAAAGAATTATCGACAAAAATATATTTAACAAGAGTAGATAGCAGTGATGTTAATTATATAGGCAAGGTAAATACAATAAATTTGACAAGAATTAAATTAATACATAAGATAAAGCATTTGCACATCAACCTATAATATTTGAACAGAGAAGCAACATTAATATACGAGATTAATCAAACAACAATTCTAACATGCAGGCCATCATAGTCAAACAGAAACCATTGGGTGGGCTAAATCTTATGCTAACAACAAAAGTAATCCCATATCAAAACACACAGTAATATGCATTTCGTATATTTGTCCTAAGCATTCAGTAATATGCAAGCATTCAGCTAAAGGGAAAATGTTATTCAATTGAGTCTACAAAGTAATATGCATTTCATATATTTGTCCTAATTGTCCAAAAGAGGCCATACAAAGTATCCCCTTACGTCGCATCCATCTTCCCTGCATTGTCACGGATCAAAGGAGTGGATGTTCAGTTTTCGTACATGTATCCGTGACCAAACGAAACCAATGTTAAATGTCTTGTGCTCTGTATACTTGTGGGAAGTTTTAGAGAAGGGTGCAAACTCAATGTCGATTTCATCTAGATGACTGTGATTTACTAATTAGACCTTTTTTTGTTTCAAATTAAAGTTTGATACATTATTGGGTCCATTTGTCTTGAATGTTCATTTAGAAAGGTAAAGTTCAGATAATGTACTTGTGTTATTGTAGTGCAAGCTTGATATGTGGATAATGTATTCTTGACATCTGACTATGTTGGGATACAACAATTTCACATGTTTTGACTATACTTGGTTAAATACTGCATTCTTTTAGAAATGTTTTTCTAGGTTCATTTATCAATATAGTTAAGACTTTCGTATCCTATTCTAACATAATGCCGCTAATGAATGCAAACTCTGTTACATTTCTATAGCCAGAGTTTCTATATTCGTAAAACTTTTCGTAGGACGTTACAAAATAGGAAGATAGGGATCAGGGTCGTTAACCAGCCCTGCCTGGTCGATGGCCTCCCAGCCAAGACCAATGTAAGTTTAGATATGTGATGGGAACTTCGTCCACCAAGACAAGTGGGCTAACAATTAGGCTTTGTGTCAAAAATCTTGAACCAAACTCGATCAAAGTCTTGGACCAAGTTTCAGAATTGTTCCACGATTGGTTTATGGTCAATGACAATCGAAATATGCTTTGTTTTGATAGTATTGTTCTTGTTTATCCAAAATGTCAGCATGCACTCACCTGATTGCTGCTGACAGGTTTCCTAGGTAGCCTTTGAGATATCCAATCCTTTTCTCATCCTTGAAAGCATTCTAATGGGGATAAATGGGTTATTTGAATCATCCATCCCTTCAAGAAACATCCAGATATCAAAATAATAATAATAGTAGTAGTAAATCATATTCTCAAACGGAGAAGGTTTCCGTCGACATAATCATATTGACGTGAACTTGGACCCATAATCGATGCAAAACTTATGAGATAATTAGCTTTGTCTGATCCCCACCCGTAGTTGCCTTAGAACACAATTTTGTCTCTTTCTCTACAATTTACGGCGCTTTCTCTACACAGCTCCCTTTCTCGACCTTGAAATCTGGTGGTAAAAATATTGTAACTAATTATTTTTATATAACAATATATAGTTGTTGCAAGAAGTTTTAGATTATTAAGAACAATTTTTTGGTTGTTGCACCAAGTATATATTTCTAATATTGCAACGGTTTATTTACGGGGCAGAGCCAAATTTAAATTATTGGGAGGCCATGCTACTATATATAGAAATCTTTTAAGTTATTATGTTAAATTAATAACAAAAAATCAAACATAAATGAACAATAAAGCAAATTAAGTCAATACTTTCAAAGTGTTATAAAAGAGAAAGTAAAAAAATGTACATAAAAAGTCTTCAACATATGTAAAATATTTATATTTAGCAGAAATGTCATGTTAATTAAAATCTTTAAAGTTTTCATATTAATTAAAATTTAATAGTAAAAAATACTAAAATTCAAACAAAAAAGAGAACAAATTGGAGGAATTTTATTACAATAAAGTTTTTATATCCCCAACTATACCTAGTTGGAGGGATCAGACTTGAAATTTCCCAAATTTTGGTTTATACACCACTTTCCCCCCTTCTCGTATAAATAATTTGGGCACAAAATTTTTTTCCCACCTAATTGAAGGTACTTTACCGGCTCTCCCCCCTCTCTCTCTATACGAGCCACTTCTCTCTCCTTCCATCTTTCAGAAGGGCTCGATCGGAATGGCAGCGATCCTGTCGGAGGCTGACGGAAGGACGACGACATGGTCTTAAGGTAAGAAATAGCTGCTTGATTGTTCTTGTTCCCTTCAAATTACTTGCTCCCTTCGAATTCTATTATGGCATCTGCGGATAAGATGACACTGAGAAAGCAATACTTGATAATGAGGATGGAAATGATTGGTAGAGAGAAAAATCTGTACCCAGGTTACAAGACTCTGTTGTCTTTTAGGCATGGTATGGTCTACATGTTTTCTTCATGTCAGGAGCTCTAGAATAACAACACCAAAGCTGTAGACGTCGCTCTTTGAGTCAATTGCCCGGTCAAGAAGCAGGATGGGATAATTCCTTCACCAAAAAACTTTGTGACCTATAATAGTATAATTATTAGAGGAAATGTTTTAGGGAAAATTTTTATGTCATACCGATAACTGATTTCCGAGATCAGTCCACTTAACATCACCATGAAGAAGAGCATCCTCCATTGTCATAAGGGCCATATGAAGATCCTCCGAATGTCCCCATTTAGGTTGCCTTATATTTTCTTGCAAGCAAATATGAATTTTATTTTAGATCTTTACTTCAACTTAAATTTTAAAAAAATAAAATAAATGTATGTGTATGTGTATGTGTATGTGTATGTGTATGTGTATATGATTAGCATATTTGTCAACACAAATCAACATCTCTATATGAGCATATTGAGTCATTGGCACTATTAGATCCTACACCATACGAGCTACTTTGGTAAGGATCAAAGGATTAATTATGGAGTTACTTGAGAGGAAGAGTGTCAAGCTAAAAGGGCTCTCCTTTTTTTTGGTAGAATACAGTTCAAGTTTTGTAGTTTTAATTCAAGTTATTTGTAGAGAGGGTCATCAGACCTTGTTTTTGTTTGCATAAGTTCATCGTATGTAATAAAATTTGTTCCTTATGCTACCACTGCTGGCCTTTTAATGTTATTTTTGTCTTTGGTGTGGAGATTTGGTGTTTACATATGCTGCTAAGAATGATGACATATATATATATTTTATATATATATATATATATATATATATATATATATATATATATATATATATAAAATATATATATATATATATATATATATATATATATGAGCATCCCTGCTCCCTCCCACCGGCGGCCCAGCCGCCCTCCGTCCCCCTCCTCCTGGCGGGCCAGCGTCGAGCCCCAGCTCCCGCACCCACCCTCCCCTCCTCCTCCTCGGGTCTCCAACCCCGGCCTCCTCCGCCGGAGCACCCGACTCCGGGCCCTCCCCACTCACCCCTCCCCCTAACCTCCTCCGCTTACCGATCGTCGCCCATCCCCCGGCGGACGCTGGCGGTCCTCTCCCCAGCCCTCCGTCTTCATAACCCCTCATCGGGCTGGTATCCATCATCGGAGCCACCGCCCTTCTCTTTGGCCGCGCGCCGGGGGGGGGCTTGAGGCTCCTCGAGCCGTGCGTCTCCTCCCTACCTCGGGCAGAGCGCCCACCCTCGGGCAGTGCAAAGCCCTTGGACCGCGAGCCCATACCCCCCCAATGCATCGGACAGCGTACCCGCTCTCCCTTCTAGTTTTTTGAATTTTGAATTTTAGAATTCGATTTTTGAAATTTTTCCCAATTCGGGCTGAGCCCCAGCAGCACCATCCCTGGGCTCCCGACCTAGCGGGTCATTTTGATATTTGGTTTTTTCGAAATTTTTGCAATTTGAATCTTAGTTTATCTGCTTTTCGTATTTATAACCTTGTTAAACAGAGCTTGTTTTGTGTTTTTCGACTCTGTCACCGCTTGTAATGCTCTCTTTGAGCTCCCTTTATTTCAATAAAATGCCTTTTGTTTATATATATATATATATATATATATATATATATATATATATGAGCATCCCCATGTTCACATGAGTTTGAGATTTAGTTGGTATTAAGGATAGTTGAGTTTTTTGATCTGTTACATGGGTGATGTGGAACCAGCTAATAATGAAAATACCAGTTCTTTTTTCATGAATGTATTTTTTGATCTATTACACGGGTGATGTATTTTTTTCAATGAAAATACCAGTTGATAGTTGAATTTTTTGATCTCTTTCGTGATTTTTTGTGTGGTTACAGTGACTATATTGAAGACTTCAAGTAGATGATCAAGTGGAATCTGGAAGAGTAGCGGATATATTTTATTACTACGTAAGAATGATTTAGTTTTCCATATCCTTCATATCCACTACTTTTGTTACAACAAATACATTGTTAATTTATTATTCTCAAGTATTTCTAAAAGTATGTGATTCTTAAACATTTTTTAAACTATGTGAATCTTTTTCTTCTACAGGTTAAGAAACAAAATCTGGACTGAACAATAAAATGTGGACAGACACTTTATGAGGTTTATCTTGGAATGCTATATGATATTTTTCTCATTGTATTTAAGTCAGAATGTACTTAATAGGTAGTGTGCATCGTAGGCAAACAAAATTAACAACAATTAAGTTATTACTTGATAGCTAGTGTGCATCGTAAATAGTGCCTAGCTTTACCTGGGCAGAGCATAGCAGTTGTAAGCTTGTACTAAACTGCAACATGTAAGAACTGTAGTAGCAGCAGGCCAGTGTGAGGGACTGCACTGAGCAGTCACCTGTACGTGTGGGTGTATAGTAGTGTATAATGTAGCAGTCTTAGAATGTGTTGCTTGAACTTGTTCTCTTGCTAGTGGTCGTCAGCTGATTAGTTCCACATATTATGGAAGTTTTGTAGAGAATATTCTACATAGGTATTCATTTCCAGGAATCTTTTCGACAATTTCCTGAGCAGATCAGTTTTCTAATAATGAATCTTATCAATGGACTAAATTTGTAGATCGTGCCAGTTTTCATTTACATAGCCCTGACACTGTCTGATTCTCCAATGAATGGATGGACATCCTTATTTTAGCCTGCTTAAATATATAGATCACTTATATAAATTAGCTGCATATTATTATATGAGTGGAAATCGAAGGAAAATTTATTATTTGTTTTATGAAGATTGCTGAATTTCTTTTAAGGTAGACATCTGTCCTTTAAAAGCCTTCCATGATATTGTCTATAATTATACGATAGAACTTTTATGCATACTTCTGTACCTCAAAGGTAGGTATTTATATCATATAAATTATAGAGGAGTTTCTAAAAAATCCATGTAGTATGGATAGGTAACATCCAACATATCTTTTATAAATAGTTTTGAAGGAGTTTGTTCAATAGTTAATTAGTTATATAATATTTGATGTTATGTATGCTTGTGCGAGAATATTGAGTATTTTTTTATTTCTTTGTTCTTAGGATATTGCTTAAGCTGTTGTCTATATTTCAATTCTCTAACAACGTCAATAGTTGCTGGGGTATCCTACAGCTAGTATCCTTTTCTCATGGAATTTTACATGGTTCAATCCTTGATTTCCGTTGAATTATTTTAGTTATCATGTGTAATATCACCAGACTGTGTAATCAAATATAGACATCGATCTAGGAATTGTTCAAACTCTGACTTGCTTATGGACCTTCAAATTAATTATGGAGCTCTGCTCGAACTCTCTAATTACTCTGAGGTTGTCTCTGGAGCAACTCATGAGTTGTTTTATCGAGCTTGAGCTTTTGTTCAAGCTGATCAGTGCATTCTAGATGCAAGTACTGTAGAGTGAAAACCCATCAGTCCATAAGTTGTTGGGCTAATTTTGCATCAAAACTATCATTTTGCATCAAAACTATCATTAGTAAATTTATTTTTGGATCATTAGTAAATCAATCTGAATTTTGTTGTTCCATTTTATCTTTCTTACTTATGCTCTTTGACTAAAGATGTGCCTAAATGAGGAATACCTTTTAAAATCTATAGATTTTCGTCCAAGTGAGGCATAAAAATATATTATGCCTGATCTTTTGTTTCAAGTATTTTATATTTTGTTACTTTTGCTTTTTGATCAGCAATGATGTTCTAAGTAAGGAATACCTTTTGAAAGCCATGTATTTTTTTTTTATCCAAATGAGGCTTTTTTTGACATAGTTACTCTTTTCAGAAGCTCTTTTTTGTTGTTCCATTTTAGAGCTAGTGCATTGTCTCAGTATGCATTAAGAGCTAGTGCATTGTCACATTTGGTACCTAGGAATATAGTTGGATATAGATTATATATATTTTCATCGTTGTGTTATATATACATCAAATTGGATACAATGAACTAAAACACGTTTTGTGTGTGTGCAGGTTATCAATCAAAAAGAAGAAGAGAAATATCTGCATATTGTGTTTGAAGCTTCTCCTCTGCAACCAATTGAGCTAAAATTTGACATAGAAGACAATTTACTATTTTTGTTCTAAAGTAGGGCAAACTATGAAACAAGCTCAATCATTTTTTTTATAGAAATTTGTATTGAAGTATGGTTCTTAATTCAGTACTACAATAGTTTTTTCTAGTTCATGCAACAATATGGTATGATATAGTTTGGCATGGCCTTTTGTTTGCTATCAATGTATTTTGGCTACTGAATCCAATTATTTTTTATGATCTCACGTGTTTGGGTTTATTTGAAGGACTTTCCAGTTTTATAGTTAGATTGGGATTACATGTTAGTCAAATATTTCTTTAACTTATTTTTGCTATATTATATACTCTGTTTACGCTTGATCCTTGTTTAAAATAAATAGGATTCATATGGAAATAATAATAATAATAATAATAATAATAATAATAATAATAATAATAATAATAATAATAATAATAATAATTTGACAGAAATATTCATCAAAGATCTTTTACGACACGCTGCATATGTCGTAAATGGTAAACATAATTTGGCGGGAATATCTTTTACGGCGTCAAAATATATGTTGTATTTGATTCCGCGGGATAGCTTTTACGACGTCCAAATGAACGTCGTATTTGTTTCTACGGGAATAGATTTTATGACGTGTAAATGTATGCCGTATGTGATTATGCAGGAATAGCTTTTGCGGCATGTCAATGTATGCCGTGAAAGATCAATTACGGCACACTAAATATGCCGTAAGTGGTTGTCGATATTTTGTGAAAAAGCAATTACAACGTTCATTTGTTTACATTTACAGCGTGTATTTTAACAATTACGGCGTTCGCATGTGCGCCGTAAATATTAGGGCCTTTTACGGCATGGTCTTTTACGGTACCAAAACATACGCCGTGAAAGATCTTTTACGACGCGTTTCGTGTGCCGTAAATGATCATTTTTCTTGTAGTGACACCCTCAGTTTTCCCTGCTCTGATCTTGATATGCGCAAAGTAGGAAGATCCTGGCCCTGGCTTGATTGGCACTGGCCATCTTGATAAAGAGTAGGCAAGATGTCTTGTTGTTCTGTGCACACTGTTCCAGCGTATTTTGTGCGGCACAAATGGGCAGCAAGAAGCGGGCTTCGAGTAGAGTCTAATTTTTTGGCATCGACTTGATTATCTCTACCAAGAGAAGTAGAGCTTCTACTCTGAAGTGTTCTTGCATTGATTGGCACAGAGGCATAACCAGATACATTTTCCACTGAGTCCAGGACTAGGAAAGGATAAAGAAAGGCCATATGACACTTTCCTTTGTTCTGTACGGGGGAAGTAATAGGTAACTTCTCCCCCAAGTTTTGAACTGGAGAGGAGTGAAGAGTAGCCACAAGACGCTTTCCTTTGTTTGGCATCGAAACAAAGATTGGCGCATGTTGGGAGGAATGAGAGATAGTGGTATGGCACTATCCCTTGATTGGTGCTACGGCAGTTGTTGGCGCATCCTCCACCAAGTTTAGAACTGGTGGAGAGGCCACAGAATACTTCTCCTTGCTTTGTGCAGGAGCTATGATTGGCGTACTGGAGGACTCCAGATGGCGCGTGTCTTCCTGTCTTTAGAGACAACAATAGTAGATGAGCGCTTGGCGCCCCCTGCGCCAATCATGGCTTCGTAGGTAAGGCAGTTTGGTCGACTTTTGTAGCTCCCCTTCCTAGAAATTTTGAAATATTTTATTATTATTTATTTTATTTAAATGGTGATTTTTAGATTTTATAAATAATTATTTAGTTAATTACTACGGTAGATGACTTTAGCTATGGTTGATATTTGAAGTACAAGACGACTAGGAATCATGGCATGGATAGCATGGTCGTGTGCCTTGACTAGTGTATTAGCCATACCAGGGAAGACCCAGCCATAAGTGTGTCCTAACTAGGAAAACCATGCCAAATTACGACTTAACCCTTACTGAAGATTTATTTGTTTATTAATTATATTATTGAGTTTTAGGGAACTCGGTTGTACCAAACTAGTCCAGATAGGACCCAAAACAAGCCCAAGCCCATGTAGTCATGCGGGACGTCCAATGACATTCGTGTTAATGTATTTTGGTATGATGGTGTTGTATTCCATTTTAATGATCTAACGAATATTTTCTAAGTATTCTTAATTAAATATTATAAATATCATTATTAGTTGATAATCAATGATATTTGTATAAAATAGGCCCTTGTATATTTTTGAGATTATTAGACTGTACATAATGGTATATACCCCATTATTGGTTTATTGAATTTTGTTATTATTATTATTATTATTATTTAATATCAATGTTATTGAGGTTATTATTATATAATATTATTATTGGTTATATTATTTTTGTCAAATAAATGTTATAATATATATTCATATTTATATAGGCCCAATACTAGAAATATATAATGTTGAGGTTTTATTTAGAATTTATTAATGTATATATGTCAAATCCCTATTTTAAAATAGGTATCTGACTGTATTTTGTATTTTTGGGAAATTTAAATTTGGGTATTGTTAAAAAATTTTATTGATAATTTCTTGAGGGTGAATTTTATCCATATTATTATTCTTGCCACTAAATTTACTATCAATTTTTATTATTATTATTATTATTATTATTATTATTATTATTCCATCTCCTCCCCTTTACCTAACCCTAACCCCAACCCATGCTTTCACTCTCTCTCTCCCCCCTCACTTTTCACTCAGCCGACACCCCCCTACCTAAACCCCTCACCTCTCTCTTCACTCTCTCTCTTTCGACCCCTCACTGGACCAGCCCCCTCTCCCTTTCCTTTTCCCTCAGCTCTCTCTCTCTCGAGCTCACTCACTTTCCTCTCCCTCTCGACCTCCCCCTCTCCTCTCCCGTTCTTCCCCGGCCAGCTCCGACCACCGCTGCCACCATCACCCACCAGCACCGTCCACCGCCGACCGCCGCCACTGCCCACCACTGCAGCCGCGACCACCGCCTGCGCCACCATCTTCCACCATGACCACCTCCATCAACCATCCTCCATGGCCGCCTCCTTCTCCGCGGCCACCGCCATCAGCCTCCACCGCCACCAACACTGCTCTGACCACCATCATCATCGTCCCCATCACTCTCAGCCGCGGCCACCACCACTTCCTTTCTTCTTCCGCTGGCCGAGCCCCATGGCCGCCGGAGCTCCTGCCGCCGTTGCTCTCCTCCGCCGGAGCCCGACCCGACCCTGGCCGAGCCGCCTTACGCCCGTCGGTGAGGTTCCCGAGCTCCCCTCTTCCTCTCTTTCTCGTTTTATGTGCTGTCTCGTCGAGCGTGCTGTCTCGAGCAGTGCACTCTCGTGCAGCGAGCCCTCGTGCTCTGTGCTTTTCCTCGGGTTGCGTTTCCCGATGTGCGTGCACCTCGATTTGTGTACGGCTTCAGTTTTCGTGCAACCTCGGTCTACGTGTTGCCTTGGGCAGCGGGATGCCTCGAGCCCCGCGCTGCCTCGGGTACCGTGCCACCTCGGTTTGCGCACCACCTCGTTTTCCGTGCCTTGGCCTTTGTGCCTTTCTTGGTTTTCGTGCCGCTCTGATTCGCGTACCCGTACCAATTTACGTGTCGCCTCGGTTGCGTGCCACTTGATCTCCGTACCGCATCGATTTGCGTGCGCACCTCGATTTGCGTGCCGTATCGATTTGCGTGTCATATTGTATCTTGTGTTGCTTCGGTTTGCGTGCACGTACCGATTTGCGTGTTCGCTCCGATTTGTGTGTTATATTAGTCTTTGTGCCGTCTCGATATGCGTGTCGCATTAATTTGTGCGCTATCTTGATATTCGTAATTTCCTCGATTTATGTGCACGTCTCGATTTACGTGCACGTTCATGTTTCTCGTTCGCCTCGATATTTGTGTTCTCTCGATTCTCGTGCGCATCTCGATATACGTGCACGTCTCAATTTGCGTGCCCGTATCGGTCCGCGTGCCTCGGTTTCCGTGCCCGATCCCCGTGCTGCTTGCGGGACCCGTACGGTATAGCCTCGTGCTAATTCTTCGTGATTTTATCATTATTTTATTATTTAATTCTAATGATTGTTTATTGTGTGTTCTGAGGATCTCGATTGGCGTGCTAGCTTGGATCACGACTGCCGAAGACTTGCTTACCTAGCCGAGCCCTCTAGGCAAGTATTCCTTGCTCATCGATGACTCTTGCCTTCTCTCCTGGATTTTATTGCATTTAATTAATTTGTACTTGTAAATTGTATAACCATGATTAGTGTAGCCTAGTAGTAGAACTGCCATGATGATAACTTAGGATAACTTGGTCCGATGCCGGGATAGACCGTATCGGATAACTCGGATGGGTCATCCACACCTCCGAGGACACGAGCACGACTCACTTGTATGGATTGTCCCTGTATGCCCCGTGTCCGACTCGCGGTCGGGTAACGGCTTGGCGAACTACTCATGTGGCTGTGATTGTGCTTGGGTTAGAACTATAGACGTGTGCTGTGATGCGTCCTGCGAGGCGATTAGTTGATTATATTATGCATGTTGGCTTGGCACCCAGTACGTATTGTAGCGCTACTGGAGGCCGGGACTTAGTGGTCTCGGGTTCGATTGGTTTCCAGCATGCATCGTAGTGCTACTGGAGGCCGAGACTTAGTGTTCTCAGCTGTCGACTTATTCCCAGTACGTATCATAGTGCTGCTGGTAGCTGAGACTTAGTGTTCTTAGTCTGCGATTCTGCGATTCCGCGACGGATTGCGCCAAGTGGATTTTAGCCCCAATTCGTAGGGTGCTCCCGTCCAGATTACAAAGGAGACTCTGCCGGATTTTTCCAGAATTCTCGATCGGGAATTCGGTTCGAAGGATTGGGCAGAACCATTCCTTTGGTTTGCTGGACTGGATTCATGCATGTTCATCTTGGTATAGTATACCTGATCCCATTGCCTGCTAGGTAGACTCCATACTAGATCAGTCGCCTAGCTCCTGATCCGTCTTGTCCGTCGGATAGCGTAAGGAGAGCGGTTCCACTCGGGAGACGGTCTGCAACTCTGGTCCTTGTTTGGTTTAAGGGTTGTGGATTTGCTCCAGAGCGGTCCATGTAATCCTTGCCACTTCCGGCGGCATTTATTACCGGTCTCTTGTTCCCTGACCCTTCATTCTAGGAGTTATCCTAGTCTAGCTAGCTAGGACTGGTAGTTGTCCTATGTATCGAGATTTGTGATTTGGGATATATCTGAGGATTGAGTATCATGGAGAGTATGATCTCGAGAGTATTGATTGATAGACTCACGTGGACTCTTGGATAGTATTGCTATTTCTTTTGATGATGCTCTAATTCGATCGGACATGATTATGTAGATTCTTGGATTCTGAGGATCGCGAATATTTTACGGAACGAGGAGAATATCGAGGGTATTATTATATGATTTTTACTCGACTTCCCAAACGCCCAAAACCTGGTACCTTTGTGTATTTCGGTAGTTGGAAAACCTGGTTTGATTGCTATGTCTTGGTAGTTGAGGGGCTTGTTTTCTAGTGGCTTGTGATCATTGACTAGGAGGATTCTTGTAAGCTAGAGGGTCTAGCATTGCTTATAGTGATTAGCTTGGTATTTAGTTATTGTCCTTCCTGACATGATATTGATTCCATCGTAGAGGGGTGACTCTTGCTAGATTGATCTGGTGGATGGTCCGACTTGATGATTGGAGCTGTAGGCTCCCATATATGTTAGAGATGATATTGTGGTAGAGGTTCTGGTCTTGTACTTGACCTGATATCCATGCCACGATGTGGGCAGATGACTCCATGTGATTGATAGAATTGATCCCGACTTGACTTGACTACTTATATCCGATCCATGATTCCAGTTTACCCTTGAGGTACTGGCCTTGACCTAGCACTATTGTGCTCCTTGTCTACTGGCATCTTGAGGTTCTACTTGATTTTATGGTACTGTAGTGCCATCCTGATATCCCAGCCATATCACACGATGACCTGGACCTGTCTTGATTCTTGATTAGTGGCCCGTAGAGGTACACTCCTGACTAGCACTCTGGACTTGACAGTAAACCTGGCATGTATACTCTTGATTCTTGATAGTGGCCAATGGTGGCGTACTCCTGACTAGTACTCTCGACATGACATGTTTACTCTTGACCGCTGTTGCGACAACCAGTCCTGACTTGCTAGGTATGATATTGTCTTGACACCGTGGTTGACTTTCCTGATTGTGCTTGTACAAACTACCTGTCTCGTCTTGCATCATGTCTAGGACATAGATTCCTGGTTACCACGGTCAGGAATTCGTAATGAATCTGACTAGGCTAACAACTAGATGGATCAAATAGCTCATATAGATCGAGGTATTCCGGCTACAGGCAATCCCGTTATCTGGGCGCTCATGTGGACTTGTAGCCTGCCGTCGAGTAGGGCACATTTCCAGTCCGCTGTCATGTGGGGCACCCCTCCAGCTTGATATTAGGGTACATTTGTCTCCCGGGCGATGTACCCACCATATATATTCGTCCTGGATAACCTGGATAGTCTGCAGGGCTTGTGGCTATAGGAATACCTCAACTGCATCTTGTTAGTAATTAGGCCTGTGATAACCATAGTTAGTTAATAATAGTAAGCCGTAGGCATTGTGTGGCCGCTTGTCCTTTTGTGTTGATTGGCTTGTTTCCTGCTAGCCAGCTGATATTGATTTCCAGCTGGCAGAGAAGGTGTTAGTAGATGCTAGGGAGATTGTGATTGTGTTAGCTTCACTATAATTGTGGATTATTATCGTGCGTTGGTACCGCACGATCCCTTACCTTTATTTACTGTTTTTAGATGTTATTCTTGTCATATTTTATTCTGCTAGTTTTCTTCGCCCGTCCTTGAGCCTTCCTTTCTGGTACTTGCTGCGGTTGGCCTGACCGACCCTGGATTGTTCCCAGATTGTCTGAGACCGACCCGGTGGATCTTCCAGACTTGACTTGGAGGGTGTGCTTCAGTTCCAGACCATGTTAGGAACTGTGGGAAGGTATACTTGTCTATATTTTATTCTGTACTGTAGATTCCAAATTTTCATATGAGTATTTCCTGTTTTTCATATGATTATCTCTCTTGATATTGTTTCATTGTGATTTACCTGTGGATATGAGATCGGATTTAGGCCATAGATTGATTGCATGCTAGGATACCCAACCAGACTGGACAGCCGTCATCACCGTATAGCATATTCGTACCTTATACGGTGTAGCTGGCCGTGCCCGTCCCCGTATTCCGGAACTGGGGCGTGACATGGTTTTAGTGGTGGCCCATGCAGGTCTTGTTTTGAGATTTTGTTGGGTATCATATGATTATTGATCTCAGTCCACTATTCCTTGGTATTCCCACTTGTTATACTTGTCCTTCGCTCCCTTGAACCTGTGAACTGGTCCTCATCTCTACTTGGACCTATCTTGCTTGGTCATGTCTTATTCGTGTTATCTACCTCTGATCCTTGTTTGATAGATATGATCCTATAGTTGGTCATGTCGATCACCTTATTTGATGAGATGTTATCTTGTCTCCATCATTTGGGTTACATGATTATTTATCTTGGGTTCTGTACTCTCTATCGGTGTTTCGCCTTGTTTGATTTTCTGTTATCCATTTCGTGCGTTGACTTCGTGTTGACTTAGTATCATTATCGCCCTCTTCGAGCGTTGGCTTGATCGCTTTTATCAGGACTCTGAGATTGGATATTTTAACATTTGTTGAGTATCCGAGGGATATTCTTGTATCGATTCGGCTTCCTTAATTTCGGACAGTTCCGCACTCATGATTATATATTTCAGATATTATTTTGATTATAGATATACCTTCTATACATTATGTATTGATATGGATTCTTGATTTAGAGTATTTTCCTAGAAAAGCTATCTTGTGGTTATTGTTGAAGATATTTTTGGATGTGTGTTACGATTCACCTGGATTTTGGATTTTGATTGTTTTCTAGGACTCTCATTACATTGTTAGAGATTTTGTGATCTTAGTGATTTGGATATTTGGGTTATGGATTTGATTTGTTTGGAATATTTGTCGAGAGTACCGGGTGACCCTAGTATACCGTGACGGCGTGGTAACGAAAGTTGCAGCCGCTGGATTACAGTGTTTTGGTGAACCTTTTGCAGCCATTCCGGATGGAGTGGCAA
Source organism: Iris pallida (assembly GCA_029216955.1). Lineage (NCBI taxonomy): Eukaryota > Viridiplantae > Streptophyta > Magnoliopsida > Asparagales > Iridaceae > Iris > Iris pallida. Next base: position 29,758,101 of record JANAVB010021798.1, read on the forward strand.
AGAATGACCATGGCCCACATTTTTCGGATATTAGGAAACTACGGTCATCGATTCGAGACAGATATCCTGTATTTGATGATTTTATGCGTACTTATTATTTTTCTTTATGCAGTTGGGATTTTACATTTTTTGACATTGTTTTCGACATTCTATACTTGTTTTGATTTATGGGGTTATTTCGTGTGTGCGAGAATTTGATTTTCGAGATTCTTTCGATGTTTTGGGTTACCTTGCGAGTTGATTTATTTAGCTAGACCTTGTTCCCTTTGATGTTCTTATATTGAGAATTTGTTCGTTTCTTATTGTATTACTTGATTTCTGTAAGGTGGGTAGAGTTTTCATGGCAGATATATATGTACTAGTTTTGAAAACTCTATTTTGATAATTTTGAAATTTCGAGGACAAAATTTTTGTAAGGTGGGTAGGATGTCAAATCCCTATTTTGAAATAGGTATCTGACTGTATTTTGTATTTTTGGGAAATTTAAATTTGGGTATTGTTAAAAAATTTATTGATAATTTCTTGAGGGTGAATTTTATCCATATTATTATTCTTGCCACTAAATTTACTATCAATTATTATTATTATTATTATTCCATCTCCTCCCCTTTACCTAACCCTAACCCCAACCCATGCTTTCACTCTCTCTCTCCCCCTCACTTTTCACTCAGCCGACACCCCCCTACCTAACCCCCTCACCTCTCTCTTCACTCTCTCTCTCCCGACCCCTCACTGGACCAGCCCCCTCCCCCTTTCCTTTTCCCTCAGCTCTCTCTCTCTCGAGCTCACTCACTTCCCTCTCCCTCTCGATCTCCCCCTCTCCTCTCCCGCTCTTCCCCGGCCAGCTCCGGTCACCGCTGCCACCATCACCCACCAGCACCGCCCACCGCCGACCGCCGCCACTGCAGCCGCGACCACCGCCTGCGCCACCATCTCCCACCACGACCACCTCCATCCACTATCCTCCATGGCCGCCTCCTTCTCCGCGGCCACCGCCATCAGCCTCCACCGCCACCAACACTGCTCCGACCACCATCATCATCGTCCCCATCACTCTCAGCCGCGGCCACCACCACTTCTTTCCCTCTTCTGCTGGCCGAGCCCCATGGCCGCCGGAGCTCCTGCCGCCGTTGCTCTCCTCCGCCGGAGCCCGACCCGACCCTGGCCGAGCCGCCTTGCGCCCGCCGGTGAGGTTCTAGAGCTCCCCTCTTCCTCTCTTTCTCGTTTTGTGTGCTGCCTCGTCGAGCGTGCTATCTCGAGCAGTGCACTCTCGTGCAGCGAGCCCTCGTGCTCTGTGCTTTTCCTCGGGTTGCGTTCCCCGATGTGCGTGCACCTCGATTTGTGTACGGCTTCGGTTTTCGTGCAACCTCGGTCTACGTGTTGCCTTGGGCAGCGGGACGCCTCGAGCCCCGTGCTGTCTCGGGCATTGTGCCACCTCGGTTTGTGCACCACCTCGTTTTCCGTGCCTTGGCCTTTGTGCCTTTTTTGGTTTTCGTGCCGCTCTGATTCGCGTACCCGTACCAATTTGCGTGTCGCCTCTGTTGCGTGCCACTTGATCTTCGTACCGCATCGATTTGCGTGCGCACCTCGATTTGTGTGCCGTATCAATTTACGTGTCATGTTGTATCTTGTGTCGCCTCGGTTTGTGTGAACGCACCGATTTGCGTGTTGTATTGGTCTTTGTGCCATCTCGATATGCGTGTCGCATTAATTTGTGCGCTATCTTGATATTCGTGATTTTCTCGATTTACGTGTACATCTCAATTTACGTGCACGTTCATATTTCTCGTTCGCCTCGATATTCGTGTTCTCTCGATTCTCGTGCGCATCTCGATATACATGTGCGTCTCGATTTACGTGCCCGTATCGGTCCGCATGCCTCGGTTTCCGTGCCCGATCCCTGCGCTGCTTGCGGGACCCGTACGGTATAGCCTTGTGCTAATTCTTCGTGATTTTATTATTATTTTATTATTTAATTCTAATGATTGTTTATTGTGTGTTCTGAGGATCTCGATTGGCGTGCTAGCTTGGATCGCGACTGCCGAAGACTTGCTTACCTAGCCGAGCCCTCTAGGCAAGTATCCCTTGCTCATCGACGGCTCTTGCCCTCTCTCCTGGATTTTATAGCATTTAATTAATTTGTACTTGTAAATTGTATAACCATGATTAGTGTAGCCTAGTAGTAGAACTGCCATGATGATAACTTAGGATAGCTTGGTCCGATGCCGGGATAGACCGTATCGGACAACTCGGATGGGTCATCCACACCTCCGAGGACACGAGCACGACTCACTTGTATGGATTGTCCCTGTATGCCCCGTGTCCGACTCGCGGTCGGGTAACGGCTTGGCGAACTACTCATGTGGCTGTGATTGTGCTTGGGTTAGAACTATAGACATGTGCTGTGATGCGCCCTGCGAGGCGGTTAGTTGATTATATTATGCATGTTGGCTTGGCGCCCAGTACGCATTGTAGCGCTGCTGCAGGCCGGGACTTAGTGGTCTCGGGTTCGATTGGTTTCCAGTACGCATCGTAGTGCTACTGGAGGCCGAGACTTAGTGTTCTCGGCTGTCGACTTGTTCCCCGTACGCATCGTAGTGCTGCTGGTAGCTGAGACTTAGTGTTCTCAGTCTGCGATTCTGCGATTCCGTGGCGGGTTGCGCCGAGTGGATTTTAGCCCCAATTCGTAGGGTGCTCCCGTCCAGATTACAAAGGAGACTCTGCCGAATTTTTCCAGAATTCTCGATCGGGAATTCGGTTCGAAGGATTGGGCAGAACCATTCCTTTGGTTTGCTGGACTGGATTCATGCATGTTCATCTTGGTATAGTATACCTGATCCCATTGCCTGCTAGGTAGACTCCATACTAGATCAGTCGCCTAGCTCCTGATCCGTCTTGTCCGTCGGATAGCGTAAGGAGAGCGGTTCCACTCGGGAGACGGTCTGCAACCCTGGTCTTTGTTTGGTTTAAGGGTTGTGGATTTTCTCCAGAGCGGTCCATGTAATCCTTGCCACTTCCGACGACATTTATTACCGGACTCTTGTTCCTTGACCCTTCATTCTAGGAGTTATCCTAGTCTAGCTAGCTAGGACTAGTAGTTGTCCTATGTATCGAGATTTGTGATTTGGGATATATCTGAGGATTGAGTATCATGGAGAGTATGATCTCGAGAGTATTGATTGATAGACTCACGTGGACTCTTGGATAGTATTGCTATTTCTTTTGATGATGCTCTAATTCGATCGGACATGATTATATAGATTTTTGGATTCTGAGGATCGCGAATATTTCGTGGAACGAGGAGAATATCGAGGGTATTATTATATAATTTTTACTCCACTTCCCAAACGCCCAAAACCTAGTACCTTTGTGTATTCCGGTAGTTGGGAAACCTGGTTTGATTGCTATGTCTTGGTAGTTGAGGGGCTTGTTTTCTAGTGGCTTGTGATCATTTACTAGGAGGATTCTTGTGAGCTAGAGGGTCTAGCATTGCTTATAGTGATTAGCTTGGTATTTGGTTATTGACCTTCCTGACATGATATTGATTCCATCGTAGAGGGGTGACTCTTGCTAGATTGATCTGGTGGATGGTCCGACTTGATGATTGGAGCTGTAGGCTCCCATATATGTTAGAGATGATATTGTGGTAGAGGCTCTGGTCTTGTACTTGACCTGATATCCATGCCACGATGTGGGCAGATGACTCCATGTGATTGATAGAATTGACCCCGACTTGACTTGACTACTTATTTCCGATCCATGATTCCAGTTTACCCTTGAGGTACTGGCCTTGACCTTGCACTGTTGTGCTCCTTGTCTACTGGCATCTTGAGGTTCTACCTGATTTTATGGTACTATAGTGCCATCCTGATATCCCAGCCATATCACACGATGACCTGGACCTGTCTTGATTCTTGATTAGTGGCCCGTAGAGGTGCACTCCTGACTAGCACTCTGGACTTGACAGTAAACCTGGCATGTATACTCTTGATTCTTGATAGTGGCCCGTGGTGGCGCACTCCTGACTAGTACTCTCGACATGACATGTTTACTCTTGACCGCTGTTGCGACAGCCAGTCCTGACTTGCTAGGTATGACCTTGTCTTGACACCGTGGTTGACTTTCCTGATTGTGCTTGTACAAACTACCTGTCTCGTCTTGCATCATGTCTAGGACATGGATTCCTGTTTACCACGGTCAGGAATTCGTAATGAATCTGACTAGGCTAACAACTAGATGGATCAAATAGCTCATATAGATCGAGGTATTCCGGCTACAGGCAATCCCGTTATCTGGGCGCTCATGTGGACTTGTAGCCTGCCGTCGAGTAGGGCACATTTCCAGCCCGCTGTCATGTGGGGCACCCGTCCAGCTTGCTATTAGGGTACATTTGTCTCCCGGGCGATGTACCCACCATATATATTTGTCCTGGATAACCTGGATAGTCTGCAGGACTTGTGGCTATAGGAATACCTCAACTGCATCTTGTTAGTAATTAGGCCTGTGATAACCCTAGTTAGCTAATAATAGCAAGCCGTAGGCATTGTGTGGCCGCTTGTCCTTCTGTGTTGATTGGCTTGTTGCCTGCTAGCCAGCTGATATTGATTTCCAGCTGGCAGGGCAGGTGTTAGTGGATGCTAGGGAGATTGTGATTGTGTTAGCTTCACTATACTTGTGGATTGTTATCGTGCGTTGGTACCGCACGATCCCTTACCTTTATTTACTGTTTTTAGATGTTATTCTTGTCATATTTTATCCTGCTGGTTTTCTTCGCCCGTCCTTGAGCCTTCCTTTCTGGTACTTGCTGCGGTTGGCCTGACCAACCATGGATTGTTCCCAGATTGTCTGAGACCGACCCGGTGGATCTTCCAGACTTGACTTGGAGGGTGTGCTTCAGTTCCAGACCATGTTAGGAACTGTGGAAAGGTATACTTGTCTACATTTTATTCTGTACTGTAGATTCTAGATTTTCATATGAGTATTTCCTGTTTTTCATATGATTATCTCTCTTGATATTATTTTATTGTGATTTACCTGTGGATATGAGATCGGATTTAGGCCATAGATTGATTGCATGCTAGGATACCCAACTAGACTGGACATCCGTCATCACCGTATAGCGTATTCGTACCTTATACGGTGTAGCTGGCCGTGCCCGTCCCCGTATTTCGGAACTGGGGCGTGACAATATACATATATACTTGTCATGTGTATACATCGGTGTGTGCGTGTATGTATATATAAATATATATATAGATGTAGGTGTGAATGTATATATATGTCACGCCCCAGAACCAGAATACTGGAGAGCGGGGGCAGACATAGCCAGCTACGTATAATGAAATGGAATCCATCCCATTATACGGTCACGGCTGTCTAGATATATGAGGGTTTATCTACAAGCCAACAGTCTCTTATGGTCGATAACAAGCCTAGTGTCTCAATCTCAAGCAAATAAATAGAGTTACAAGATGTAAGATCACCAAATATACAATAGTAAGGCGTCCCAAACATTACATATTCAGCTGATCATGAAGCTAGTCGTTACAAAATATGAGGACTAGCAAGAGTTTCAGTCATACATGATCAACCCTAGGTTGCCAATCATGTCACAGCCCGTAGGCAGACAGTACGTAAAAAAATGTACACGAGCTAACACTTGCTCGGTGGCTAAACGCCTCAAAAGAATAATTTTACAATAGAGTGGAAGAGCAAAAATAAACCCACTCGTTGCCCTGGTTACGCCTGGTGTTCACCATCGGGCTGGAAAACCGGTAGATCCTCTGGAGCTGCTCCGGTATCTGGCCATACAAAACCAGCTGGGTCAGATCCCAGAAAGAGCAAGTGCCACATAGGAGGCTTCACTTAGGAACTAAAACCAGAAATCAGCACAAGAGTAAATATATATATATAATAAAAGACAACAATTAAAGAAAACAGGAAAGGTGATATACGATGGGATAACCATGGGACTATTCAGATAGCCAGGTTACAACCCGTAAACCAAACAAGGACCGGGGTTGTAACCCTTCGTCTGAACAGTACTTGGATTCTTCCACCATTTATCGGCAGGATAAATGTAAGAAATCAGGACATGTAACAATCTTGTACATGATCAAGACAAGACTAGACTGATTGAACTTCATCCAATATTTCACGGCCAAGCAAGAAGTACGGCTTGATACTTTAACTAACTAGGGTTACCACAAGCCTAGTTACTAACAAGATGCAACGAGATTATTCCACAGCCACAAGCCCTGCAGACCATTCAGGCTATCCGGACGCAATTAGAGTTGAATTCAAGTGGGTACATCGTCCAGGAAACGCATGTACCCTTAGGTGACTTAGAGGGTGCAACACATGACAGTGTGCTGGAAATGTGCCCTACTCGTCGGCAGGCTACAGATCCCAAGTGAGGCGCCCAGATAACGGGATTGCCTGTAGCTGGAAAATCTCTTCATGACTACTGGATTTATTCTAGTGATTATCCTTAGTCGATTTCAGTGGGTACCCCTGACCGTGGTACTCAGGGATCCCCGTCCTAGACATGATGCAAGATAAGACGGGTTCATTTGTACAAGCACAATTGTCCACGGTGTCCAAGTTATTCAATCTTGTCATATCGTGTTAGCCGTCGCAACAGCATTTCAAGGAATATTATGTCAGATTTATCATGTCAAGAGTACGCCACGGCGGGCCACTATCAAGAATTATCATGTCAAGTTATCATGTCAAATCAAGTTATCTTGTCAGGAGTGCACCACGGCGGGTCACTATCAAATCATGTCATTTATCAAGGAGGGAAGAAACTTGTGTAATAATAATAATATATTAATAATATATATGTTCTTGAAGCCAAGGAGAAACTCTACAACTTTCATGTTGAAAGTGGGAAGAAATTCTGACCACAATTTAGCCAAATAAAATATTTAAACAATCAAAGTGGGACCCATGCGGTCCAAAAGTGGGAGAACAAACATGCGGTCAAAGAGAGTGGGAGGCCACCCATGCGGCCAGCCAAAGCATATGCGGCCAGAAAATAGTTGAAGTGGGAGGCCATGCGGCCAAGAGTAATTGCTAACAAGAAATATTCATGCAGTCAGAAAAGACAGAAAGTGGAAAGACAATAAATACGACTTCCACTCAAACAAAAAAAAGGGCACGTGGCCACTCAAGTATAGTGGCCATGTGGGTCCTAACAATAATCAATGCATTAAACCCACGAGGCCAGCACACAATGGCAATTTGCCATGCGGCCCAGGAATAACCAAGGCCATGCGGCTCACCCTCACACTTATAAAATATAACAAATAATAAATAATTAAATAATGACCATGCGGTTGATTGTTTCCAAGCTCCCATATGCGGCTTGTTTGCAAGCATATAAAATATGCAACATGGCAAGACATTAAAATATTTAAAATGCGTATCATGACAAGCATACAGATTATGCTTGCGTGGCCAGGCATATGCGGCTGATGGCAAGTATGCTTGGCAAGTGTATGCGGCTCCTTGCAAGCATATAAAATATGCTTGGCAAGCATATGCGGCTCCTTTCAAGAATGTATTAACAATACATTTAAGGAATACAATAATTCATTGAATTTAATGCATTGATAATACATTAAATGCATTCTGTTTAATGATTTAATAATGTATTAATCTAATACTTTGTTCTCTACCAGATGGAACCAAAGCTTTTCTTTCTGGAACCAAAGCATGGCTTTAATTTAATGCTTTAATATAATGAATCAATGCCTTCAGGAGACAAAGCACTGCATTAAATGCTCATAAGAAGGTATGCGGCTCTTAAGAATGCATGCGGCTCTTAAGAATGCATGCGGCTAGCTTCAGTAAATTGTATTAAGAAAATGTTTTAAGAAAAGTGCTAAAGAATGCACTAAAAGCATTCCTAAAGGCTTACGTAAGCATGCCTCTACAAATGCATGCATAGAATGCTTTAAAGCATTTATGGCTTTAAGGCATTAAATAAGTATAATGCTTTATTTAAAGCATGAGACTTGCTGATTATAACTAACTAAGCATGTTCATGCGGCTGACCCAAAAACATGCTACATATCAACTCATATACGGCCTAGTTAAAATGTTATATGCGGCTCCACTTCTTCTTCCACGCAAGCACTGATGCATGCAACAAATATAATAAAAAAAACACAAGCTCACTCACTCTATTCCCAAATGCGGCTCAACAAACACCCGTAGGTCAAATTTGGACCAAACAAAATTCTCTGTAACATGGGATCATCAACTAGCAAAATATACAAGTTTGATGGATCAAAAATCTTAGAAACCGAAAATACCACAAAACTAGATCTACAAAAATTTAACCATGGAAATGAAAAATGCCAAGTACTAAAGTGGTTTAGAAACACATGAGAAAGACAATAGAACAATAAAAATGGACTTCCTCCATGAAGCAAGATGCACTTGCCTAAGCTCTCCACTCTCTCTCCTGGTAGGTGAAGAGTAAAGATGGAGAAGAAGAAATGAGTAATGAGTAATAATGGAAGAGAGAGAGTGGGATAGATATTTATGGTGGGAGTGGTGGTAGGTGGGAGTGGTTCTCCACAAAAACCAAACCAAGCCAAACCCACTAAACCGAACCAATCCAAGCCAATGCAATCCCATGATGAACCATGCTAATGCAATATGCAAAAATAAAACTCAAGGCTAACTAATTATGACAAACCCAAAAAAAGAAAAAAATACGAGCCCGAAATACGTACACGTATTCCCAATACGTAATATGAACTACGGGCATTACAATAAATAAATAAATAAATAAATAAATAAATAAATATATATATATATATATATATATATATATATAATTAAAAGAAATATATATATATAATTAAAAGAAAAGAAAAAGGAATAAGAAAAGGAAAACAAAATAATAATATAAGCCCAACCAAACTCACCCTTGCTAAACCACCAGACCCGAGCCCGATCTGTACACCGTATAGCCGCGATATATATAAACAGAGAGAGAGAGAGAGAGAGAGAGAGGTGAGCAGCGGAAACCCTAACTCTATACCTCCAATCCAACGACCCTGGCCGCGACCCCCACCGTGTACGCCACCCACCATCGGGGCCACCACCGTGTGCGGCCGGAGTCGGCCAGGAACGCGCACACGTGCGACAGCAACAACAACAGTATATAGCGTTCGGGCTGTCTTTGCGGTGACTTTTCGTCGTGTATACGCATTCGACAGGAAACCGACTCAAACTCGATAGAAAATCCTGTCCTGAAACAGGATATAGAGCAGTCCCTGAACCCATGTTGGAAGATCAATTCCGATCGATCCAGCGACTGATTTGGTAAACCCTCTGAACAATGTTGTAGACAACCTATAGACCTTCATAAATGTTTTTACTGAAGCTAAAATCATCGACTACGTGTCGAGAAATTGAATCTCGAAATTGACCAAAAAACTGTTTTAAAATATTAATAATATAGAAAATTCCTTCGATACGACGTGCGTTCCGCCAATCCGGACGACGTGGTCGCGAACCGAAAGCATCGAAAGGTGCGTATCAACTTCGCGGACGTGTGGGGTTTGACGTAATTCAAATTGGTTGCGTGTGCAGGACAAATTTGATGCGTATCCGTCGAAATTTACCGTATCGGCCTCTGTACAAATTTCTCAATTACTTTGTGCACGTTCGTCAGATCGAGACAAACTTGTGCCAATAGGACCGTATTGTTTTTTTGGTCCTGTATGCCAAGTTTGGTCCGATTCTGAGACAGTTGATCGGATCGCCGTTTTGCGGGCCCCACGGTCCGATTCAACAGGCGATTTCGTGCACGGCCTGCCGGAATCCAACTTTGGACATACGGTTGGGTTCGTATCATCAAAACGAATCCGTAGACATAGTTTGATGACTTTAGAGACCTTTGACTCTAGCATGCTTTTCAGTTCAATGCGGGTCCAATGGCGGACAACGTTTTGACCCGAAATTACCGTTTTGCCTATGTGTCCAGAATTGGACTTAAGGACATGCAATCCTAGCTAATTTGACTATTCTAAAAATGTTGGTAATATCTATTTCAGCATTCAGAGACTTTTTGCATGTGTTGACTTTAGTGACTCATCTGAGTGGTTGTATTATCGGTTTCACCAACAAAGGACCTCAGGCAAGTGCACTTTCTGATTGCTTTCGATTCATAGTAGTCTTTTCATTTCATGTTTATACATATATCTTGCTGCTTGTTGACACGCTCGTCACACGAAAATTAGTATCATGGGACTTTACTTACTACATTTCATGATTATCATGTTTTCGTGTTTCGTGACTTGTTCGAGTCCATGAGTACTAGTCGAAAGGGAAAATATCTTAGTAGACGTGTGAACTACCCCCTTACCCATCCCAATATGTTTGATCTTGACTGATAGCAACTGCACACGACACGTGCAGGGTGCCGTATTTACCCCTTAGCCGTTCACATGTTGAAAAGGATATTTCAAAACACATAGATAGTTGTCTTTTATTTGTTTCCTGGTTTTCTTCCCCGCTTGCCATGACATCAGTTACTTTCTAGTTTTTATCTCACATATGTTATTTTCTTGTCTTGTGAATTCTATTATGTTTTTGCATTACCGTCGGTTTGTGTACTTGTTCCATTCCTAACTGGAAACCAATATTTTTCAGGTTAGCTATGGCTTCTATTAGCATTGGGAGATTAGGGTGTACTTGCTGGCCAAAACCTGTACCTTAGATAGATGTTGTAGCTATTTCAAATATGTGTAAAAATTTTGTATTTTCTTCAAATATAAATGTTGTAACTGTTGTAATAAATTCTAGAAATGTGAATGAGCAATGAAGTTATTTCTTTATATGATTTTGAGCATCTTGGCCGTGACAGCATTCTACCGTCGACTCTGCGGCGTAGGCTGGCTTAGACATGTCTCGTATCCGAAAAAGCAGGTACGGGCCGTGACAAGTTTTTGTGGTGGCCCATGCAGGTCCGTTTTTGTAAAATATACGAACTCGTAATGGTACATTAGTCGTACTATTGCGAGCCTACGACTAGAAAATGCTCATTTACAATTTAGGTTTAAATTGATTTGAGAGAATGACTAGGACTAGGAGTCCCTTGTCCAAATTGACCGTTGGGTCGTTAAGATTGTCTGATAGGCCATGCAATTTAGATAAAGAATTATTAAATTAGATAGCTTGCCAGATCTCTATAGATACACTATTACTTTTGATATGACTATATGATCCAATGTGGATATACTATTCACTTGGTAAGTTAGGTTTTTCGAGAATTAAGGCTCTAATCTTGATAAACTGTCCAATTTTCTTTTGCTCTGTTAGATATAAACCTTATAACATAAGTTAGAATTGCCTATTTAAAATCCTATTTTGCTGTAAGGAATTAATTTATAATTCCTGATTCTGTTATTCATATACGAATCTTGAGGTAGATTTGATTCAAAGTTTTCCCTCAGCCAATTGAAATACATGTTCTTACTTCCCTTGTCTTCAGTTATTTCCTCCCCGGTCAATCTTTTACCTTAAGGATTGAGACTTATAGGCAGATGTTTACGCTTTCTATCATAGTCAACTAGTCTGAATCTCTAGCAGCTCCTTGAAGTTCTTAGGAATATAGTTGGAGTAATTTAACAACTGCGATGGCTAGACAGCAGTGCACTGGCGAGGCACGACCCATAGAGTTAAAATTATTTCAAGGAATCGTAGGTTATGGAACATTGCTAAAACTGTATCTTCGTTGACCTCTTTAGACCTTGTGTCAATATAAGGTAGAGTATCTGATAGCATATCACATCTGAATCATGGAACCAAGGGTTTACCACCGCCAGAGTGTACGGGCAGGGCATAATTCTCGGTAAAATGACTTCAGACATGATTACAAGTTTAGGATACTATAGAGAATTAAAAAATGCCCTGTGTGTCCCATAAGATCCAAATCCAATACTAGTGGAAGTTCTGTAAGTTGGGTAGCATGTCTCCCAACCTAGCACTCCGTGGTCCTTGTGATCTATTAACGAGGAAATTGACTGGAACTAATAGGTTTACCTAGAATATAGAATTTAGAAGTCCATAACCCATTAGTCGACCAAGGCCTTATGGATAAGAAGATAGTAGGATGACTGTATAAGCAAGAACACCAGGTAAGATTTTGATTCTCATAAAACTCGAACTACTTGTGCCTCCTTTCAAAAATCTTGCATGTTTGTATTTTGACTATCTTGACCAATGCTGCTATTACAGCCTAGTTTTGCAAGCTTACTCTTTTATTGAGCTTGATTCAAGACATATGTTTATTGGGGACGCCTACTAACATATTGTCTAATCAGAATCGATGTATTATGGTCTGATCAACCTTAGTGCACTCAGTTCACTCTCCCTCTGATTAACCTACGTGGATTGAGATATAGATGTCTCCAGGATCTCATCCGCGACTACATTGACAATTCCTCTTGAATTATACATTCGCCTTTGAATCACGCAATTATATTCGGTGACATCTTTCTTGAAAGCTTTATTGTTTTTGTCTTTCACAGATTTGGAAAGACGAAAGCTCGTAATTGGTAGAAAGATATAGAGTATCCCCCATGGCTATGATAGTTGTATATACAAGTGTAGCTACCATCAGCCAACCATGTGACTAGAACCTTGCCTTGAGTTACTTGCTCTCCTCTCGACTCTCAAACTACTATTGGGACCTTTTAGCCATCTGAATTTGAGAATGATTAGGGTTTTATCCTTAGTCAAAATGACAACCTAGGAGACTATCTATTCTCAAGAAACCAATTATTGTGAGTCTCTAATTATTTGATTGAAGCTTGATTTAACTAGCAACCCTTAAGCCTTAACCCAACCTTTCCTCGACCAAGCCCACAGTTTAGACATGAGATAAATAGACAAAGGTAAGGACAATCAGTTACCATGACTATGGTCGACACCCATCCCAAGATTGGTTTCCAACAAATATTACCCTAGTTATGTAAATTTTATTATTAAGACCTAACTAGTATTGGAACACCACAGTCACTAGCTTAGCCAATACCATAGCTTAAGTACCCTGTCATATTATGATCTACCAGTTATCAACAACAATACATGATCACTACAGTCCATACCACTAAAACCCTTGTGACAATAGTCTGGCAGGCTTGACACAAATAGAAATTCATGACTCAGCTGTTAGAAATCTCTTCATATGATGTGCCTTAGAGTTGATTACCCCGTCGATAACTCTTGTATACCATGAATGAGTAGATCATTCTATTTTATCGACCATGAGTCATTATACACACTCATTTTCCATTTATTGAGGAACGATCCTTGACTTGACTTATATCTACCGTATCCCGTTACACCGTTCTTTATTCTTTATTAACCAGAGTCGAGGTACAATATCCAGACTTTGGAATTCTTCTAACCTCATTATTCCTAAAACCATGTCCCAGCTTCTGAGGTGAGTAGACTATAAGCCTTCTAAAATTTTAGGATATACTAGGATTACCGATTGATTAGAATAATTTCCATTAGGATGGTAATTAGTGCCCCATGGACTCCCACTTTCCATTTAGATCATTTTGTGTCCTCGGTCGTGTCATTAATATTCGGAGCACGAGACCAGCTGTTACCTTTCAACAAATTTTGTATGCAAGATCTAGACGAGTCCACCTTCATCTAGGTATATCATATCCCACTCAAACACGTCCCATTGTACTCTATTTTTATGGTACGACTTTCAAGTCCAAAGGACTAGCTATAACACTTACCATAATACCGGTATACTTCCCGAATTCTATTAGAGCCTCAACTTTGACTCAAGTTGTCACGACCCGTACCCGCTTTTCAGACGCGAGCTCGTGAGCAAGCCAACTACGTATCAAGCAGACTCCAGCCCGACTCGATTACGTATAAGCTGTCCTGAACCGGGTATCATGTCTAATCTAAACTATATCTCAATCCACATGAATCATATAAAACAAGAATGGACAAGTATGGGTCGTAGTTTGCAGCCCACTAGCATATATGTCCGATTAGACTCCAAGAATAGTATAAGTCTATAAAACTAAACTGATAAGCAGGATATATCATAAAAACAAGAAAAAGATAGTAAATCAATAATACTAACAAAATATCTAAATCATGCGATTGAAGTCAACTACCACATGCTCAGCTAACTAATTCCGTGTAATCAGCTACTTGAAGAGATCATCAGGTCTTCAGAGGACTAGCAAGATACATAAAACATCCATACTTATATGACAGTAAATAACATGTATGGAGGATAAGAATACTGCAAGAAGAACATCTAAGGACGACAAGTCATATGAAAATGTAATACTAGACTTGGCTAACTATCAATTGGAACTCCTATAGCTTGTAGTACAATGCGAGATACTCCCAATCTATAGTGTTTCAATTGACGTACAAAGTAGGATACTCTCAGTCGAGATTAGCCAATTCTAGTATCGATCTCCTCTTCTAATGGATACAAGGTCAAGCAGACCCCTATAAATCGTAGTACAATGCAAGATACTAATAATTTATAGTATCGCAAATCAAGTCAATCAATTAATCAATATATGCTATAGGTCGTAGTACAATATAAGATACTTCCAATCTATAGTATATCTCAAGTCAACTCAATCAAGCAATATCAAGATGAAAGAATCGGCTATAGGTCATAGTACAACGTAAGATACTCCCAATCTATAGTATATCTCAACTGTAGTACAATGCAAGATACTTCTAATCAAGAATAGTCAAGTCAAGAACAAGATATAGAAACTGACAACTCAATCGCGAGACAAGGTAACACGATAAGACCAATGATCAAGCAATATCGAATATCCTATACGTGCAAGTAAATCTAGAACAAGTAAAACAATCAAAGGCAAATCAGTCACAATATGGAATCATGTGACAATATGAAAATGAACACAATAAAGAAAGAAAAAACAATATAAATACTGTATATGTTCGGCAAGGTATACTTGCATGTGGTCCTTGTACAAACTGTAGTCATAAGTCGAGGATGAGAGGATGCCGATCTAGGAGCTGTCAACCTATAACACATATCGCACAATGAACCGTGCACGAAAACTATAAATCAATTCTAATGTTCTAGTTCTAAATTCGTGGAATAGTGGCTGGTTGGATTACTAATCTAATAATAATTAATTCTGGAATAATTCACTTAAAAGCCTAATTTAACCTAATAATAATCTGAATATAATCTAAACATGCATGTTTGGCCATCAAAAGTCATATTTCTCAATTTTGGAAATTATGGCACGCAAATCGAGACGTACCATTGACTATCTAGTCAAACGCTGTAAACTCTAGATTTTGAAAGTGTACCTTGGTAGATTTCAGTGCCACGAGTGCACTGGAATCAAACGTGCCACAAAATCACACTTTGGTCAAAATATATCGCCACTATGGCTAATCGTGACCAAAACGGTGATCAACCAACCAATTCTGAGTTCAACAGAATAACTAAAATACTAGATGAACAAATTATTTCCTGGAAACAATATATGTCGTAGAGCTCTGTGTTAGCTTTCCGAAACTTTAAACGGTTCATGATTTGGATTTCAGTCCTCCCAAAATCTCGAAAACACCGAAACGTGTCAAATTTCGGACAACCGACACTCTACGAATTTTCCAAAAATTTAGGAATAATATCTACGAAAATAAATTAGATAATAAGAAATCTTACCTCGATACAAATCCAACAAAAAAATGGTGCTCGAAAAGCACGTCGGAGTTGGCGGGAATCGCTTCGGGAAGTCGGGGAATCACCGGGATCAAACTCCAAAAGTCGGCCAAACAATAATCTAGGGTTTCTGGAAAAGAAACCCACGAAATATATATATATATATATATATATATATATATATATATATATATATATATATATATATATAATATATAAGAGCGGCTTAGCTAAGTCGGTGGGCGGCTGCAGGCGACACTTGTCGGACATCCGTGCAGCCCGCTCTAAAGAACGAACGACCAGATGGCCATGCTGCTTGGGTCCAAGCCGACCTAGAGTCGGTTGAGCCGACTCAAAAAGGATAGGGCTGAGTCAGCGGGTCCAGTCGCTGACAGATGGGCCCCGCTCGGTCGGCCCAAGCGGTTGACGCGTGGGCCCGGCCAGCTGACTGGGCGCTGACTGTATAAATAGTTTCAGAAACTGATTTAAAATCAGTTTCAAGCTAAATAAATCGAAATAATTATAAAAAAAATCCAGAAAAATTGTAGAAAAATACAAAAATATATTAAACCTTATAAAGTATAAATAAATTTACTGGGTCTCAAAATAGTCACAAATGGCCTCAAAATAAATTACGAAAGTAATTCATAAATATAAACCTTCATAGAATAAATATTTAAAAATATATAAAAATGTCTAAAAATCATAATAAAATATAATATAGCTATAAAATGCTTATAAATCCTATCTAGAGATCATGTGACCATAAGATGGTCATAAATCACCTGCG
This sequence comes from Iris pallida, assembly GCA_029216955.1. NCBI lineage: Eukaryota > Viridiplantae > Streptophyta > Magnoliopsida > Asparagales > Iridaceae > Iris > Iris pallida. The sequence continues at coordinate 29,774,621 of JANAVB010021798.1, forward strand.
GGCTTAGTCATAACTCCTATGCTCATAGAAAAATTAAATATAAACTAATCAAATAAAAATAAAAAATATATCACAAAATTTTGGGAATATGAGTTAGATATCTACCCACCTTAAAAATAATTTCGTCCTCGAAATTCTAATTCATAACTATTCCTTAAAAATCAAAGTCTACTATTACCTTAATCTCCTCAAATTTAATTTCTCAAAAATATTTTATGACATTCTCTAGTCATTTTATAACTCCGAATACTTGAGGACTTCTACCCACCTTAGGTCACACTACTCCTCAAAACACGGCCACTAAAATCTTATAATCTTCTAACTAGTTGTTAACAATTCTACCGATAGATATCTAGGCATATGGCAACTATAATCCTTTATATCTATAAACAACTAAAACTCAATAATCATGCAATGTTATACTATAATTTAAGAATTTCTGACAAATTCTAGACAGCACGATCGTTCGTCACCCCAGAATAGGAAGGGACAAGAATCAATGGTACGTGAGGGCAAGGGAGAATAATCGAGAACAAATATGGAGTTTTCATGGACGTAGAGAAATTTCTAAAAGAATTTTCAAAGCAGTGTGGATTGAGATTCCTAAGGGTTTAGTCAAATTTGTAGGCTCGTATCAGTACAGTTATGTAACCGATACGATATGCTCTGACCTGTATAGGCCACCACAAAAACTTGTCACGACCCGCACCCGCTTTTCGGACGTGAGCTCGTGAGCAAGCCAGCTACGTATCAAGCGGATTCCAGCCCGACTCGATTACGTATAAGCTATCCCGAATAGGGTATCATGTCTAATCTAAACTATATCTCAGTCCACGTGAATCATATAAAACAAGAACGGACAAGTATGAGTCGTAGTCTGCAGCCCACTAGCATATATGTTCGATTAGACTCCAAGAATAGTATGAGTCTATAAAACTAAACTGATAAGCAGGATATATCATGAAATCACGAGAAAGATAGTAAATCAATAACACTAAAAAAATATCTGAATCATGCGATTGAAGTCAACTACCACATGCTTAGCTAACTAACTCCGTGCAATCAGCTACCTGAAGAGATCATCAGGTCCTCAGAGGACTAGCTTACATAAAACATGCCTACTAATATGACAATAAATAACATGTATGGAGGATAAGAACACTGTAAGAAGAACATCTAAGGACGATGAGTCGTGTGGAAATGTAATACTAGACTTGGCTTGTTGGCCCAATGATTATATTGTGTTTTTGAATATGGCTAATCAGTTAAGTTTAACATAATGATATCACTAATATTCATATACTCACTATCATGTTGCTACTTAAACTTAGCATTGTCCTAATTGTCCTATATTATATTGCTATGCTTGTATCGTACTGCAACATATTTGGTTGGCCTAACATGCTATCATGTTGTTACTTAAACTTAGCAATGTCCTAATTGTCCTGTATTATATTGCTATGCTTGTATCGTACTGCAACATATTTTGCTGGCCTAACATGTATTTGTAGACATGCAGTAAGCATGATCAAACATGATCAAACAGGACATAGGCAATGAAGAATTAATGATGGAGCGAAGACGGTGTCATACAAAAATATTTCTCCGAACCGCCTAGCGACCTATCCGGGGCCTCGCATCGGGGGTTCCGCTGCCCGGTCAGTGGACAGGGGTCGAGGGGGCAGCGTCCCCCGTCGGGGGTTCGGGGGCGAAGCCCTCGAAAGGTATTCAGATTTCCAGATCTGTTTATCTTCGGACGACTGCTGTCAAAGAAAAAGACGTCTTCAGTTCTGCTCAGATATCAGAAGAAAGGCGTCATCAGAGGCCTCTTGGTTTTCCTAATTGTTCTAAGTCTGTAATCTTCAATTTATTGAGTCTAGGAGAATATGTACGTTGAGTCGCACTGAGTCATCTCAACCCCTAGACATATCTCTTCAAGCTCTACCATTCAAACAGACCAATTCCTGAACCAAGCCCAAGCTTCACAAAGTCCAAAAGCCCAATGGACCAATTCTGTCTGATAGAGACAGAGTTCGGGCCGAACTCTGTCTCCACACAGAGTTCGGGCCGAACTCTGTCCCCTGATTTCCAGCACCCTGATTTTTAGGGCCTGCTTGCTTCAAGCTGTCCAACGGCCAAAAATTTGAATTATCCATACCGAATTCTGGCCGAATTCTGCTTGTCCCGAACCCTATAAATAGGCCTTGGTTTCTCTCATTTGAAACCATCCACTCTTCTATTCTTCTTGTCTTACATAGCCTATATAGTCAAGAGCCTTACTCTTCCAATCTACTAGCCACAAAACTTCCTAAGCCCCAAGGTGCTCAAGTGCGATTCAGCTAGAAGTTTTTGTGCAAGAGTTGAAAAGAAAAGTCACTTGGACAATTCCAAGTCGCTTGGAAAAATCCAAGCAAATCGCCACTGCGATCCTCTGTAAGAAGTTGACGTACTTTTCTGAAGAAAAGGCACAGGTTGTAAACTACTATTTCACAAATAGTGGATTTGAATCCTGAGCTAGAGTTCTCAGGCCTGGACTAGTCCTCCACGAGGGAAACCAGGTTAAAACTGCTGTGTTTGCGTATGCTCTTCTGATCTTTATTTACTTCCGTATTTCCTTCTGATTTATTTACTATCTTGATAGTTATTTTGTGGAGGTGATATAGAGTTAATTTTTATTTGGTGATTATCGACACAAACTCTATTCACCCCCCTCTAGAGTTGCCTATACCTGTGTTTTCAATTGGTATCAAAGCAAGGTCTCTATTGTTAGGCTTAACATCCTTAGAGTAGATCCTTATTTATTTGTGTATGGCATCGTATTCTTCCTCCTCCGATGAAGAGGGTTTTACTTCTAGTAGCATAGACAATCATGTTTCTTCTAAATGCAATAAGTGCTCTAAGTGGAAAGCCATGGCTAACCAATCCTTAAAGTTTGCTAAGGCTTTTCATTCTACAAATGAAGAACTTGTAGAAAAGGTTATTCATTTAGAAGAAGCTAATGAGTTTTTGAGAAATGAAAACAATGTTTTATTATCTAGACTTGACTCTCAAAACTCATCTTGTGTTTCTTTAAAGAGTTTGAATGATTCTTTAATTTTGAAAATCAAATCTCTTTCCTCATCAATAGAAGATCTTAAGAAGCAAGCACATAAGCTAAATCATTTGCATGATTCTTCTATTAACTCTTTAAAGAAACAAAATGATGATTTTATTTCTAGAATTGCTTTATTTGAAAAAGAGAATTATGCTTTAAATGCTAAATTTGATTCTCTTACTTGTTTGCATAATGATTTGCTATTAGAACATGATATTCTTAAGACCAAATCCATGCATAGTGATTCTCTTACTTGTGTGCATAATGATTTGCTATTAGAACATGATATTTTTAGGACCAAATCCATGCATAGTGATTCTCTTACTTGTGTGCATAATGATTTGCTATTAGAACATGATATTCTTAAGACCAAATCCATGCATGCTCACTCTAGAAATATTCATCATTCTAGTATGTCACATGTTCATAATCATGCTCATTCTGATACATGTGCACACACTAGTATTAGGTGCTTCTATTGCTCTCGCATTGGACACATGAGTGTAACTTGTCCTATTCGTAGGAGTTTTTCTACCAATGCTAGAGTAAATAGTATATGGGTCCCTAAAGCTAACAAATGTGGATCCAAGTTTATTTGGATACCAAAGTCTTCGCCTAATGTTGTAGGTGGAGCTTCTTGTATTGGGATATAGCACCAAGGAGCGTGTTGGTGGTTACAAAGCTCAAAGGTCATCTTCCAAGCAATTGCACCAACACAAGTGTGGCCACTAGAGACACTTTGGTAACATGCTAAACGATTCTCTTTAAATGGTTTATATTTGTTGAATCTAGCATGTTTTTTTTGATGTCTTGCTACAAGCTCACATTGATATCTTTTAGTTGCTTATTATATAAATTAATGTGAGATATAATACTAGCATGCTTAGTTGATTTTCTTTCTATTTCTTTTATATAGCATGACTAGTTACATAGCTTTATATGATTAGTTCACACTATGTAGTTTATCTCTCATTTTCTAGTAGTATGATACATTTATATATGTATGCTCGTTATTCTTAATCCTTATTTACAAAGCATGCATATCACTCTAGTCCATATGACCTTGGTTTTGATTTGAGTTAATATGATTTTATCTCTTCATCTTTAAAAGTTTTGAGATAGTTACTTATTGCCAATTTGTATTTAGTATATCATTGGTATTTGTGAATATATGTGTTTAGCACAAGCTACTTATAATTTGATAAGTATATACTTATACTTCTTTTTAATCTTGTGCTTGCATAATATCTTCATTATCAATTCTCATATTTTATTTTGATTATCCTATTGAGAATCAGTTATGTCTTTGCCTAATAAAGTCTATTTATACGTGCTTTTGAATTTGTGATAGTTTTTCAATCATTCATTATGGATACATGACTATATTCATTAAATCTTTATTTACATGTAGATCATGTATTTATTATATTGACATCTATTTTTGTATAAATATCTTTATGTGGGCATATGAGATAAGCTCAAGTTTTATATTATTTTGAAGAGTATTTATTCATACTTGTGCTTACCTTATAATTCAGCTATTGATTCTTTTGACTAAATTTGTGTTATCTCTACTTGAATCAATTAGCTTATTCCTTAAAGTCTTCTTTTTGATGATATCTTATTGGCTTTTATTTGTTGACTTTATGGATACATATCTTTCACTCTTATTTTGATCTTTTTCGCTTAACCAATTTTCAGCCTGATTCCAGTTCTGTCACCAGAATCCGGAATTCGGGCCGAACTCTGCCCTTACCAGAGTTCGGGCCGAATTCGGCCTGGCTATTCCAGAACCGGAAACAGCCTCAGCCGTTGATCATATTATAGATCCAATGGCCATTATTGATTCCAAATGTTGATATTTATTTATTCAAATGCCTTTAAGTTGGAATGTTGAGAGAAAATATTTATTAGTGTCTTGTTCATGACTTTTATGGAAGTTCTTTTAAGAATTGCTTGGTTTTGTGCTTTACCTTACTTGTTGAGATCATCATACCTATTTTGAGTATAAATCTTCTATATATTTATTTTCATAAAGTGTATTATAAAAATATTTGTTTTGAAAATATTCTTAGCAAATTTTGATGATCATTCTTTCATTATTATTTGGTTGTTTACCTCTCTTATTCATAGGGATTTTTATACTTTGATGTTGTTTGATGATATTGCATATATTCCTCTAAATCTAATTTCTTAAAAGTAAAGAACATTTTGGGAACAAGCCGAAAGGGTCCTTCTTTCATACAGGTATAAATAGCCTGAAGCGACACGGTGCACTAGTCTTCGGACTACCGTTAGCTGGAAACCGGCCCCTACAGCTAACCCAAAGTGATCAACACTTTATAGACTTAAGATTTATTAAGGTCTACTTTCAACCATTATCTAGTTCTGGATCCTCCCCTAAGTTCCAGAATACTTCATCATATCTAGCCTTATATTTGAGCTATAAATATTTTATTATTATTGCCCAATGATGTTTTGTAGCACATGAGAATATATGTAATTGATATATCATACTTCTCATGTCTTTAGCTACTTTGGGTTGAACTTTTACGTTGAGTTTTTCCATTTCTAGAGAATACACTTTCATAATGGTTATAATTTTGCACTCTCTAGATCAATCTATTATTTCATTATCTTGGGTTAATCTCAATATTTTTGGCAAAGAGATTTGCTTTATTGTGTTTTCATGAACATCTCTTTTGTCCTTTACTTGATGAGAGTCTAATTCATTTACTTGCTATCTTATACTCTTATCCTTGCTTAGCAAAGAGTATATAAATCATTTTGATCATTCAAAATGTATTACCCTTATTATGAACTCTATGCTTAAGCATGTATTTTTTAGTATTAGTGACTTAAGATTTAATGAGCACATTTATCATGTTAATGGCCTATATCATTAATCTTAATTAGTTATGTAGCTAGCTTGCTTATTTGCGATGTATTGTTAAGCTACATAATTTTTTGTTCACTTTTACTCATCTAGCTATCTTCTTGAACTTCAATCTATATGTGATATGCTAGTTTACAAAAACAAGATTTATGAATTCTTTCTGATTTGTATTCTATTTTAGATACATATGTTTGGTTTCTAAAATTAGTTTGACAAATTTTTTATTTTATCTTGTTTCCATTGAGATTTGTGATTCATCGCTTTAACTTTCTTTCATACTAGTCATTGACAAGCATCTCTTAAATTTCTCTCATCTTTTGAGTCATGATTCTATTATATTATCATTTCTTTGGAATATTTGCAATATTTTAAATAAGATTGACTCTTTTCTATATTTTCTATTGGTTTGTTTATATGGTTTTTAGATGGAATTTATGACGGATCATAATTATTTATTGGTTTACTTTATGAATGATCCTATTGTTAGAGTAGTCCTATATTATCTAATTATGTGATTATCAAGTTAATTTATTACTCTACTTTGACTACTCATGGATTATCACATATGCTCTTTGCTATTTGAACTTCATTGGTTTCTTATTTAGTATTAGCAAGGTTGGATTATTACCCGTTGATGGGAACATATGTGGTAAAACATACATAGTCCATGCAAAGCAATAAATTGGTTGATCATTTCTTAATTAGATAATCATGGACATGATATTTGAGATTTATTTTTTATTTTTGAGCTATATTTTGACTTTTATCATGATTGATTTAATTGACTTTATTGATGATGATATTTTTCTTTAGTTTTATTTTTATCTTTTGAGCTATATTGTGGTTCTCATCATGATTGTTTTTAATGGACCTTATTTCTTTTCATGATGATCCTTTTCTCAAAAGGTAACATGCATTGATCTAGCATATTTAAATATGAGATTCTTCTATATAGGCTAATGTATGTCAACTTCTGATTATATGTGCTTAATTAAGATATTATTTTGATCGTTCATCTTTAGTGACTATTTATTGGATATCTCTTCTAAACATGACATTATTCGTTTTATGACGTTTTTATAGCCTTATATGCATTGAGCAAGTGGGAGAAATCAATACTTGATTTATCCCTAGATCATGAAGTTATTATTTTTTTTTTGCTATAAGTGCTTTGGAACTAGATACGCATATTTTAAGGGGGAGCAAATAAATTGGTTCAATTCATTTATACCCTTTAATATGTCGTATATGTAGTTCATCATTGACCCATTTTTTTTGAATACTGATATTTTGTGAAAGGTTTATGAGAGTTTATGCAATTGTTTTCATCATATTATCTCTCTCTTTTATATGAGTCATCTCATTAATATTTAATTTCGTATTTTATCTTGATAACGATTGTGCTTTCTTTGATTTGGTTTTCTTTGTATGTTTCATTTGGCTTTCCTTGTTGAGGACTTATCGAATATTCATGATTTTATCTTTATTGGTCATAGTTTGAGGGGGAGCATTCAATTCGACTGAATTTCTCCTTCTCAAACATTGTTTCTCCTTTACCTTCATGTTTATTCATATAGCATGATAAGGTAATTGAGTTCAAATGCATGAATTTTGGATAAGCAAATAGATTTGCAAATAATGAGATCTTTTTATATCAATTGCTTCTATTTTACATTGATCATTCATTTATTTTGTTTCACTATTTATCTGTGGACAATTATGACTATCATAGTTTCATTGATCAATGTTTCAAGTTTATATATTTCAATTGATATCAAGTTTGTCTATTTCAATATCTCAATTGGTATCTTTCTACTTTGATATCTATTATTTGCAATTATCTTATCCCTATGGTTTTTGACTGAATTTTTTTTCATAATTCTCTTCCAAAAGTTTTTGGATGTCTTTCTTGGATTTCATGTAATACTATGTTTTTGGATGTCTTTCTTGGATTTCATGTTGGTAAACTATCTATTGATTATTTTCATATTCTTTTAGTTTTACCAACTATTTGTGTTTTGACAAGCTATTTTCTATTTGGCACTCTACATTTTGGTATGTAGTTTCTATACTTGTCTTTACACACTTCTCCCATTGTTCCTCATTTAGTATATCTTGATCATGATTGTCTATGCCTTCCTCCTTTACTTATGCTTGAGTTCGTTTTATCTCTTATTACGGGGGAGCTTATTTTTTGATCATGTCAAAGGGGGAGAAATAAGTTTAAGTTAGCACACTATCTTCTCGTAGTATGTGTTTATTAGTGATATATGCATCTATCGTATCTGTCTTAAACTTAACCGATTTGCCATAATCAAAAAGGGGGAGATTGTTGGCCCAATGATTATATTGTGTTTTTGAATATGGCTAATCAGTTAAGTTTAACATAATGATGTCACTAATATTCATATACTCACTATCATGTTGCTACTTAAACTTAGCATTGTCCTAATTGTCCTATATTATATTGCTATGCTTGTATCGTACTGCAACATATTTTGTTGGCCTAATATGCTATCATGTTGTTACTTAAACTTAGCAATATCCTAATTGTCCTGTATTATATTGCTATGCTTGTATCGTACTGCAACATATTTTGTTGGCCTAACATGTATTTGTAGACATGCAGTAAGCATGATCAAACATGATCAAACAGGACATAGGCAATGAAGAATTAATGATGGAGCGAAGACGGCGTCATACAAAAAGATTTCTCCGAACCGCCTAGCGACCTATCCGGGGCCTCGAATCGGGGGTTCCGCTGCCCGGTCAGCGGACAGGGGTCGAGGGGGCAGCGCCCCCCGTCGGGGGTTCGGGGGCGAAGCCCTCGAAAGGTATTCAGATTTCCAGATCTGTTTATCTTCGGACGACTGCTGTCAAAGAAAAAGACGTCTTCAGTTCTGCTCAGATATCAGAAGAAAGGCGTCATCAGAGGGCTCTTGGTTTTCCTAATTGTTCTAAGTCTGTAATCTTCAATTTATTGAGTCTAGGAGAATGTGTACGTTGAGTCGCACTGAGTCATCTCAACCCCTAGACATATCTTTCCAAGCTCTACCATTCAAACAGACCAATTCCTGAACCAAGCCCAAGCTCCACAAAGTCCAAAAGCCCAATCGGACAATTCTGTCTGATGGAGACAGAGTTTGGGCCGAACTCTGCCTCCACACAGAGTTCGGGCCGAACTCTGTCCCCTGATTTCCAGCATCCTGATTTTTATGGCCTGCTTGCTACAAGCTGTCCAACGGCCAAAAATTTGAATTATCCATACCGAATTCTGGCCGAATTCTGCTTGTCCCGAACCCTATAAATAGGCCTTGGTTTCTCTCATTTGAAACCATCCACTCTTCTATTCTTCTTCTCTTACATAGCCTATATAGTCAAGAGCCTTACTCTTCCAATCTACTAGCCACAAAACTTCCTAAGCCCCAAGGTGCTCAAGTGCGATTCAGCTAGAAGTTTTTGTGCAAGAGTTGAAAAGAAAAGTCACTTGGACAATTCCAAGTCGCTTGGAAAAATCCAAGCAAATCGCCACTGCGATCCTCTGTAAGAAGTTGACGTGCTCTTCTGAAGAAAAGGCACGGGTTGTAAACTACTATTTCACAAATAGTGGATTTGAATCTTGAGCTAGAGTTCTCAGGCCTGGACTAGTCCTCCACGAGAAAAACCAGGTTAAAACTGCTGTGTTTGCGTATGCTCTTCTGATCTTTATTTACTTCCGTATTTCCTTCTGATTTATTTACTATCTTGATAGTTATTTTGTGGAGGTGATATAGAGTTAATTTTTATTTGGTGATTATCGACACAAACTCTATTCACCCCCCTCTAGAGTTGCCTATACCTGTGTTTTCATGGCTAACTATCAATCGGAACTCCTATAACTTGTAGTACAATGCAAGATACTCCCAATCTATAGTGTTTCAATTGACATACAAAGCAGGATACTCTCAGTCGAGATTAGCCAATTCTAGTATCGATCTCCTCTCATAAATGATACAAGGTCAAGCTGACCCCTATAAATCGTAGTATAATGTAAGATACTCCCAATTCATAGTGTCGTAAATCAAGTCAATCAATCAAACAATATATGCTATCGGTCGTAGTACAATGTAAGATACTCCCAATCTATAGTATATCTCAAGTCAAGTCAATCAAGCAATATCAAGATGAAAGAATCGGCTATAGGTCGTAATACAATGTAAGATACTCCCAATCTATAGTATATCTCAACTGTAGTACAATGTAAGATACTCCCAATCAAGAATAGTCAAGTCAAGAACAAGATATAGAAACTGACAACTCAATCGCAAGACAAGGTAACACGATAAGACCAATGATCAAGCAATATCGAATATCCTATACGTGCACGTAAATCTAGAACCAGTAAAACAATCAAGGGCAAATCAGTCTTAATATAGAATCATGTGATAATATAAAAAGGAACATAATAAAGAAAGAGAAAATAATGTAAATACTGTATATGTTCGGCAAGGTATACTTGCCTGTGGTCCTTGCATAAACCGTAGTCACAAGTCGAGGATGAGAGGATGCCGATCTAGGAGCTGTCAACCTATAACACATATCGTACCATGAACCGTGCAGGAAAACTATAAATCAATTCTAATGTTCTAGTTCTAAATTCATGGAATAGTGGCTAGTTGCGTTACTAATTTAATAATAATTAATTCTCGAATAATTCACTTAAAAACCTAATTTAACCTAATAATAATCTGAATATAATATAAACATGCAAGTTTGGCCATCAAAAGTCGTGTTTCCCAATTTTGAAAACTATGGCACGTAAATCGAGACGTGTCATTGACTATCTAGTCAAACGCTGTGAACTCTAGATTTTGAAAGTGCATCTTGGTATATTTCAGCGCCACGAGTACGCTGGAATCAACCATGCCACAAAATCATGCTTTGGTCAAAAGATATCGCCGCTATGGCTAATCGTGACAAAAAAGGTGATCAACCGACCAATTCTGAGTTCAACAGAATAACTAAAATACTAGATGAACGAATTAATTTCTGGAAAAAATATTTGTTGTAGAGCTCTATGTTATCTTTCCAAAATTTCAAACGATTCGTGATTTCGATTTTCGGTCCTCCCGAAATCTCGAAAATACCGAAACGTGTCAAGTTTCGGACAACCGACACTCTACAAATTTTCCAGAAATTTAGGAATAATATCTATGAAAATAAATTACATAATCAAAAATCTTACCTCGATACGAATCCAACAAAAAAAAATGGTGCATGAAAAGCACGTCGAAGTTGGCAGAAATTGCTTCGGAAAATCGGGGAATCACCGGGATCAAACTCCAAAAGTCGGCCAAACAATAATCTAGGGTTTCTGGAAAAGAAACCCACGAAATATATATATATATAAAAGAGAGCGGCTCAGCTGAGTCAGTGGGCGGCTACAGGCGACACGTGTCAGCCATCCGTGCAGCCCGCTCTAAAGAACGAATGGCCAGATGGCCATGCTGCTTGGGTCCAAGTCGACCCAGAGTCGGTTGAGCCGACTCAAAAAGGATGTGGCTGAGTCAGCAGATCCAGTCGCTGACAGTTGGACCGTGCTCGGTCAGCCCAAGCGGTTGACGTGTGGGCCCGGCCAGCTGACTGGGTGCTGACTGTATAAATAGTTTCAGAAACTGATTTAAAATCAGTTTCAAGCTAAATAAATCCAAATAATTATGAAAAAATCCAAAAAAATTGTAGAAAAATCCAAAAAATATATTAAACCTAATAGAGTATAAATAAATTTATTGGGGCTCAAAATAGTCATAAATAGCCTCAAAATAAATTACAAAAGTCATTCATAAATATAAATCTTCATAGAATAAATATTTAAAAATATATAAAAATTTCTAAAAATCATAAGAAAATATAATATAGCTATAGAATGCTTATAAACCCTATCTGGAGATCATGTGACCATAAGATGGTCATAAATCACCTGTGGGCTTTGTCATAACTCCTATGCTCATAGAAAAATTAAATGTAAACTAATCAAATAAAAATAAAAAAATAAAAATTATATCACAAAATTTTGGAAAGAGGAGTTACACAAGTCCTTCGACCCAATATATGGTTGTGATCTACTTGAAGCCCACTACGCACATGCCACTAGTGTGCCACCCAATTGAGGCCCCATGTGCTACTTAAACACAAAAGTCACTGAAGGAACATTTTTGGGCTTGAGGACCTAGCTAACCAACCTGACTGACAACTAGCTCAACCACTTGGGTGGAAACCTATTCTTGGATACCCTAACCTAGTAGAAATAGTTTTATCATCGAGATCTTGTCCAGTCAATATAGATTGAAATCCAAGGTTCATCCAACCAATGAGTGATGTCTAAATAAGGAACCCATTAAGACCCAATAAAACCCATCCATGTATACCACCATAATTGGACTATAAAACCAAACTATTTGAAATAGGTCCCTATACCTATTATGTAGTCTCCACCTCTTAGAATGTGAAGTCATTCGAAGCCCTTATTCTATCTACCTGGAAGTTACGATACGAACTTGTGTTGCATTTATATCCCTTGCTCGTGTGTTTAAATAACTATAAAAAAGATCATGATCTTGATTTCTCAAATTTTGTTCTGTTTTGGAACCTTGTTTAGATTAACTTCGAGAACGGAACTTCTGTATTGCACGAATTACAAGTCCCTCTAAGAAACGAAGGGTTCTTCGATTTAGCAAGTGGCTGGTCTAGAGTAGCCCAATCTAGCAAATAAGTCAATGGCTCGTAAACTTTCTTTCTATCTGCATCATTATATACTCTCTACCGCTCTTGAAACTTCATATTTGCTTTCGATTATTCTTCTTTATCTTCATGTCCTTCCTATTTCAGAACGACGAATGGTCACACTTATCAGAATTTATCAATATTTTTTAGCTACTTGTGTAAATTTGTTGCTTGTTAAATCTTGGGTTGCTTGATAGATAGGAGAGAATTATGGATGCCATATGCAGTAGATATCTGTTGGTTGGATTGTTAGCAACTAGTTAGAAGATTATAAGATTCTAGTTTTGAGGAGTAGTGTGACCAAAGGTGGGTAGAAGTTCTAGAGGTTATGTAGTTACAAAATGGCTAGGAGGGGGATATAAACTATTTTGAAGAATTAAAATTTAAGGAGACTAAGGTTAAGGTAGACTTTCTTTTAAATTTTAAGGAATAGTTATGAATTATAATTTCGAGGACGAAATTATTTTTAAGGTGGGTAGATTTATAGCTCCATTTTTCAGAAATTTTGAAATATTTTATTATTATTTATTTTATTTAAATGGCGATTGTTTGCCATAAAATATAAAAGAGCAGAACAATTATCGGAGGACTGGACTTTTACTTCATGTTACAAACTCGCTTGTACAAAGAAAGCCTAGGGACGAAAACCTAGGTACAACACTCTAAGTACAATTGTTTATTTTAGAGTCTGGGGGGTGACAATAGAGGCTCGGAAAAGCTACAACAGCTCTGCCTTACTCCTTGGACGATCGGTATGCAGTCTTGGCTCCAGAAGATTGCTTGGCGTTGAAGAAATGATCTCTTTGCTCTCTCTCTACTTTTTCTCTCCAAGTATTCTGATGCTCTCTGATCTCGAAAAAGGTCTCCTTCTCGTAAGGTAATGGTATCTTGCTATTTATAAGAAGGGAATGCTATCATTAGGGTTTACAATGATTGTCCCTTAAAGTGGCGGCGGCCTATTGATTGATCAATCTGGGCCATTAGTTTTGAGTGTAATAAATCTGGGCCATTAATGTAGATTGTGCCAAATCCTCTCAGTAATTAATGCTGATTGGAATAAATCTCCCTTATGATGATCTGCTGATGTCTGCAAATTTGAATGAATAAGTTTAATTCATTCTCCTGCCACGTGTCCCAGATTATTGGAATTTGACCCAATCTTTGATTACAGTAAATCTGGGAAATTGATTAGCTTTGTGACACGTGTCCTGGGAGCCACTAAGGGGATCTGAACCGCATGAGGATTGAGCCGCATAAGCCCGGCCACGTGTCAAGGCTGTTGGGGAGTGGCCCCCGAACCTTCGAATCACATGATACTCTGGACCGCATGGACGTAGGTGGCCGCATAACGGGTAACCCCTTCGTGAGCTGCATGGAGATGGTCCTCGTAAGCCGCATGGAGGAGCGTCTGCTTGAGCCGCATAGGGGGAGCCACCGTTTGAGCCGTATAGGGCTGTTTCGATCTGGGCCGCATAGGGCAACTTCGGCCTGAGACGCATGGAGGGTCTCTGCTCGAGCCGCATATGACTGTCCACGTACCTAGACTACGTGGCATTTTTTGGATCTCGGGGGATTATGTCAGAGATCTCCTTCGTTTCCCTAAGAGTCGGTCATTATGACAGAGTCATAATTATATCTTTCTGTCAGGGCTGTCATCTTTTCAGAACTGTCAGCCGTCAAGGCAATTAATGCAGTAAGGGAAGAGTAGTTTGTATGCTACGTGGCACCTCTCTGAGCCGCATGGAGATCACAGAGCCGCATAGACGCGTTGAGCCGCATGGGTCCTCTGAGCCGTATGGGCTTTCTGAGCCGCATGGGGTTTCCTGGCCGCATGGATCTTTTTTTTTTATTTTCTATGCTTCTACAAGACCTCCTTTAAAGTTTTCAATTTACAAAATTGAAATACTTTGAATAAGAAGAATGGCCATATGCAAGCTCTTTCTAGCCGCATATGAGGTCCTAGCCGCATAGATGTCTTGGCCGCATGAAAGTTTCAGCCGCATGGATGGCCTAGCCGCATAGCTCCTTGCCACGTGTGCGTGTCTTTAATTGCCTCAAATTTGCTTTTAGCGTCGTCTTTAGGGGAAATCCCGAGGGTTGGTTCATTAAATCTCAGGATTTTATGCCCTGGGTAAATCTCCTTTATGGAAGAGGGGGCAAAATCCGAGGAGTCGGTTTTGTCTTTATACGAGGCGGTTTATTACTCCACGTGTCTTCCCCCTCTCGTCCTCCTATAAATATGAGGAGTTTGAGAGAGAGAGAGGACTTCTTTACTTCCTCTTTTACTTCGAATCTTCCCCTATCCAGCTCTTCATCTTCTTCTTGATTGATAATGGCTCCCAAGAAGACCGTTGCAACGAAGAAGGCAGCGTCTTCGTCGACCACGACGGCGAAGGGCAAGACTGCTTCTACTTCGACTGCGGCCGCTCCTCCACCGATTGTCGTCCCCACGGCTCATCCTGACGTTCATCCCCCTATTGCTGGTAAGGATATTGCACGGGTTAAAGAACCCTAACTGCTATGGTTACGTCGTATGCTTTATACACGAGCCTTTGTGAGTCACATGTTCGGCCTATGGTCGAGCTGTGAGCCGCATAAGAATAACTGCTGTGACCGTATACGCGCTTTGCCAACGCAGTCGTATGAGCTATGCTGAGCTGCATGGATTCGCACAAATTTTGTCTGTCACGCGGTCAGTGCGAATTTTGTCCGAACCCTAAGGGCCTTATGAGAGCACTGCCGCATAAATTTTTATTGAATAGGGCCGCATAAGTGTTCCTCTGAGATTAAGCCACATAAGGCTTCGTTGGAGCCGCATAAGGCTTCGTTGGAGCCGCACGAGGCTCTGTTAAGTTGGAGCCGCATAAGCTTGATAATACCTTATCTGTTCTTTTGTCCATCTTTTTTAATTTATCTCTTTCTGTCTTCTTCTCAGTGAATTTGCCAATTAATGCTGCTGGGGAACCCTTGGTGGGTCGTGCCCAATCTGCTCTGGGCTATAGGTACGACCATATAGTTAGGCGTATGGTGAACCAATTTCCTAGTGACGAGCCTCCGGCGAGATTGAAGGCCATCAAGAACCAGCCTTTCTATTTTCTCAATGCTATGATGACCTCGGGGAAATTCGAGGGGGAGTACCTGAAGCCTGCGTTCTTCTTTGGAGACGCCTTGACTGTGAAGAATAGTCAAGTTCTAGAGGTATCAGAGAACTGGAGTTTTGTCTCTAACGGGATGGCGATCCGCATCCCCCAAATGGAGCGTCACTTTCCATTATTTTGGTTCAATATGCTCCCATTGGACCGGAAGATGGAAGAATCTTTAACTCCTACCCGGAGTGGGATGTTCGTGGGAGACATCCATTATAACAACAGCCTAAAATCGGTGTGTGCGGGCAAGGTGCATACCAGCTGTTCTGTAATGGGGTTGGCCCCGGGTACGTTTTTGAATGTGCCGAGTCCCAATTTCATATTTTCTACAGCCGACACTTTTATGAACCAACTTGCTCGGAAGGGATCTTATCCCATTGGTCGGTTGATGCTTCCCAGCTAGATACATCCGATTCCCTCGTGGACCAATCTGTCTGCGTAGATTTTGCAAAAGTATGAGGCCTTTCTGTACGAGATTGGTCTTTACCATGCTATTCGGGGCACCAGCCATGTCTTGTCCATAAACAAAAGATTATTTATATCTCTGCTGGAGTTGTATAACCGCCGAACGGGGACCTTCTATACACCCGTGGGGGAGATGGGACTTGCGCTCCACGAAATGCACGCGGTCTCCAAGCTTCCTTGGGGGGACGAAGCTTTTGAGGCGTATACTCCTACGAACGAGGAGTTTGAAGATTTGGAAAGATAGTATCCAGGCTTTGTGGCTCTTTACCAAGAGATATTGTGCCACTATAGCACATGTCATCAGATAGCCAAAAAGGAAAGCAGCTCGGAAGGGTATACTCCCCATACCAAGGACTGGGTGCGCTATCTCTTCCCGACAGATGCCTTCGGTCAAATTACTTCCCGACGTCCTCGGTCCCTAGAGACGGTCAAAACCTTAGTGTCGTCAGCTAAGAGGACGACCACCACTAGTGATACATTCGGGAGCAGGACTGACTCTTTTGGCTATTTTTATCAAGATACTCAAGAATTATCGGAGAAGGCACTCCTGGCGGGATTCTTAATGATATGGCTGCAAAACTGTGTAGTTTCGGGCGGAGCAGGTTCCATCGAGAGGATCAGTCGCAATTTTATCCTTCCGGCTATGAAGCTAGTTTTGCGGGTCCGGCTAGCTCTCCTCCCGGCTATGGTGTGCAGCATATACCGCGGCCTTCGTACTTTCACATCCAAGGTTATTGCTCGCGATGTGACGAAAGATTTTGAACGGACCGAGCTGCCTTACCATTATTTGATGGGGTGGCTGTTGATGCATTATCCGTCTTTGATGAGACCAGGCTCTGAAGACGGCATAACCGATGATGATGCTTTTATCTTTCGCTATCGTAATGAGTCTTGGGAGTTTGAGACCATGCGTGCTTGCCGGATGGCACTGGCGAGGGCAGACATGTACAACATCTTCGCATCTGTCCCTCGTTTTACTGATGAGGAAGTAGCGACTGTCCATCTTGACGGTATTGGCCCCCCTCAACTTCTGGACGGCCAGATGCTTCTGTGGCTGCAAAATATCCGCCCCGCTCATTTGGTGTATCGCAACCATAACACTATCTTTCTGGAACCCTATCTGCCTAGCAGGTTCGCCCGGCAATTTTGGTATAGCCAGCTTTTTCTAGACAGCCCCAGCTCTTGTTTGGGCTTTGAAGGTAGCGTTCTAGACGGTATCCGGGCCTGGCATTACTATGACACATTCCACACCCGTACTATTTTTTCAGTTTCCGCTATCAAGGCGTCAGTAGATATCTTGTATATAGCGACGTTGTACCACGTCATGGCGAACAAGCCCCCTGTCGATTTTAACCCATATACCAGTTTCATCATTGGTACCGGCCTGGATGAGGGTTCCCAGGGGGCCAAGACAAGGAAGAGGAAGAACAGAGTCGAGATGCCGAATTCGGACTCTGATGCTGCAGATGACGAAGACGACGAGCCTGACGGAGATGACCTTTCCCTTCCGGCGGCCGATGTACGGACGGATCAGCCACCTATTTTGCCAGATGAGATAGTGGTTGATCAGTCATCCGTCGCACCCGATCTTGCACGAAAGTGTAGCAGGCGACTTTCTCCTGTCGGTGGCATTCCTCGCTCCCGAAAACTGGCTGCAACCAGACACCGCGGGCTAACTATAACGGAAAGAGACAAAGAAATTGACGTCGCCTCAGAGGTAAATGAGTTACTACCGGTCCTTCCTTTTTTTTAGTTTTGACTTTAATCACCTTCCTTCCCTCTTGTAGGCGTCAGAAGAAGAGGACTCTCGAATGGCCGAGATCGTGACTTGTGATGACGGGGGCTCCGGTGAGCCTGTTCCTAAAATTGCTGAATTTTGTCCAGATGATGCTGATCAGGTTGCCTCTCTCTTTGAGGTGGCCAGGTCAGGGGAGCTGGCCAGATTTAATTTGGAGATCATGGGTGAGGGGACCCTGCCAGCTGCGAACGAGTTGCAGCCTCAATGCTCCTCTCTCGGAAAGATAAGCCGAATCTTAACTTGCGAGAAGGCCTATCTGCTCTATGATCATATCCTTCGGGTCACATCGATTGATCATTGTAGTGGACATGCAGGTCCTGCCCCTCCCGTGCCGAGGACGGACCTTGTTGAGATAAGCTCTGTCGAAGGGGCACTGGCGAAGAGGGGCGTACCTCCTCCCCCTTCGGCTTATCTTGATGATTCTCTTGCGAGCTCGAGTTCGGCCAGTATGGTGATGGGACAATCAGGGCAGGGGACAATGGTCCTCGTGTCTTCCTCTGCTAGAGCGGCCCAGAGAGTCGACCTTTCCGCCCTGCCAAGCGTCCAGGCTCTTCAGGTGGCAGAGGAAGAGTTGACCGCTATCCGTGCATCATTCTATTCGAAAATCGCCCCCCTGGTGGCCAGTTCTAGCACCACTCCTTTGATGCTGCCGGCCACGCTCCCTCTGACGCCGTCCTCGACAGAGGTCCTGGACGAATCTTTACAGGACGTGGTCGATAGCTTTCATCGTCACCTAAAAAGGAAGATAGAAGCTGTCATGGACAGAGGGACCTCTTTCGTCTTGGCCCGGCAATGCGCACATGATCAAATTGATATCCTTAAGGCCCTTCCTAGTGGGGCAGGGGTGGCTGCACTTCTGGAATCGAAATTGCTGGAGACTGATCAACTGGTGGCCCGGCTTTAGGTGTTACGACAGGTTGACCTATCTGCTGCTATTGATCAGGAGCGCGGCTCCCTCGCAGCTGCTATGGAGAAGGCGAAGGCTGTTCAGGATAAAACTAGGCCAGCCATACTGAAGGATCTTCGCACCTTGTCTGACCGATACGATCAATTGAGCCATGAGAGTGAAGGCATTACGGCTCGGGAAGCAACTGCCTCTCGCGGGATTGCTGATACGCGGGAACAGATCCTTGAGCTTCAGAGAAAGTTAACTTTCTTTGAGTCTGAGCTCGAGGCAGCCCAGATCGACAGAGGGCTAATTGTCCAGGAAGCCGATAACGTCAATAAAGCTTCAGCTGACTTGGAAGCAGCTCTGAAGAAGTTGGATGACGACTGTCGGGCACTCATGGACCTGGATAATAGGGAGCAGTTATCTCGGAAGGCTGAGCGCCGAGCTAGACAGAGGCTCGAGGGGGGTACTGCCTTGGTGAGAAATTGGCTCCTGGAGTTGTGTAATACTGAGCTATAGTTGGCCTTTTATTCTTGTTTTGTTCCTGTTTTCTTTTTCTTTTTTGAGAGGGATGTGGTCCTCGAAAGATGTAATGCTTTTTTCTTCTTTCAAATAAAGTGTACTTTCCATTCTACCTTTTATTTGCATTGCTTGTTGTACCTGCGATATTGTGGTGATGTTTACCCCGCATGTGGGATTTGTTTGTGGACCTGTTACCTATGGCATACCTTGGTTTTAGGTACAGGTAACAAGTTTGACTGGGGATACTTAGAACAGTTCTACGGCAAGGTGGTCGTGGACGTTCCCAGTATCGGGATATAGAATGCCATGGAGCAGCTGGGCTCCCGGGGCATGATGAGGAATAGTGGGCCTGTACTAAGAAACTTAGCAAAGGACATTTGTGGGCCTATTATCCTTGGCGTACCACGACCTAGGATACAGATAATAGGATGAAGGGGTACCAACATACTTACTCAGAGGTTATGCGGACATGGCAAGTACGAGGGTTTTGTCGTGGAGTCTTCCTACTCAGAGGTAATAAGGACATGGCAGGAGTAGACTCACGGGATGATATTTGTGGTCAACAGAGGACTTTTGTGGTCAACAGAGGACATTGGTGGTCAACAAAGGACATTTGTTGTCAACAGAGGACATTTGTGGTCAACATAGGACATTTGTGGTCAACAGAGGACATTTGTGGTCAACAGAGGACATTTGTGGACCTATTACCCTTGGCGTTCCCTGGTTCAGGGTACGGATAATAAGACGAGAGAGGACCAACATACTTACTCAGAGGTAATGAGGACATGGTAAGTACGGAGGTTTTACCGTGGAGTCTCCCTACTCAGAGGTGATGAGGATATGACAGGAGTAGACTCAGCGGATGATATTTATGGACCTATTATCCTTGGCGTACTCCGGTTGTGGGTACAGATAATAAGTCGAAAGGGAATCATCATACTTACTCAGAGGTAATGAGGACATGGCAAGCATGAAGGTTTCTTCGACGGAGCCTTCCCACTCAGAGGTAATGAGGACATGGCTGGAGTGGGCTCAATGAAGGAGGGTACATAGAATGACTCAGAGGTAATGAGGACATGGAAGTTCTATGTAAAGGGGTGATTTGTTTTTGGCGGAAGTGAAACGACTCAGAGGTAATGAGGACATGTCCGTTTTGGAAATTTGTGGATCGGTTACCCTTTTTGTGCACTGGGAGTGCGGGTAGTGGATCATGAGGGAGGATCTCTTCCAGGAAGAAAGTTCAGGGGTATGATCATACTTGACTTGCTATCTGAAAGAGTGACCAAAATGTGAGTTCAGAGGCACCAGCGGGTACATGACTCGATAATCTGGAATGTTGAAATGCGAGTTCAGCGGCACCAACGGGTAGATGACTCGGTAATCTGGAATGTCGAGATGTGTGAGTTCAGCGGTACCAGCGGGTATATGACTCTATAATCTGGAATGTGTCATTTAGACATAATATTTCTTCAGGAACTTGCCGTTGACGGGCAACATGAGCAAGTCTCCATTTTGCTTGGCGAGGCGATAAGCACCGTTGGAGAATACAGCCTCGATGATAAATGGACCTTCCCATTTTAGCTGGAACTTGCCGGCGGTCTTTTGAGTCATGACCATCGGCCTCCGGACTGTCAGAACGAGATCGCCCACTTGGAATGTTCTGATTTTGACCTTCTTGTTGAAGGCTCCAGATATGCGTGCTTGGTATAGCTTGATTCTTTGCTGAACCAGGAGGCGCTTTTCGTCTAAGGCCTCTAACTCTTGTAGTCGGCATCGATAGTTATCATCCGTCGTCAATTGATAAGTGAGGGCGACGCGGAGTAAGGGTATTTGAGTCTCCAATGGAAGAACTGCCTCACTTCCGTACACCAGGAAGAATGGTGTGTTCCCTGTGGCCGTTCAGATCGTGGTGCGGTACGCCTAAAAGCATTCACCAAGCTTCTCGTTCTAGTCGCATTTGTTGGACGATACGAACTTCTTGAGTAACTTGATGATGGTTTTGTTGAATACTTCTGCTAACCCATTCGCTGTTGGGTTGTATGGCATCGAAGCAATATTCTGGATGCGGTGCTTGTCGCAGAATCGATAAAAGGCGTGGCTTGCAAATTATAGACCATTATCGTGGATGATCCTCCGGGGTAGTCCAAAGCGATAGATGATGTGATGTTTAAGGAAGCTGATCATATTTGAAGTTTTTACTTCTGCGAGCGAGACAGCTTCTGCCCATTTGGAGAAGTAATCTGTGATTGCGAGTATGAAGCGATGTCCTCGGGAGGAAGATGGAGTGATTGGGCCAATGATATCCATCCCCCATGCTTCGAATGGCCAGGATGCCACTGTTGGATGTAGAATTCGGATGGTTGTGAATGAAGTTCGCGTGGACTTGGCAAGTTTTGCACTTTATAGCATAGTCTATCGCATCTGCTACCATCGAGGGCCAATAGTAGCCCATTCGGCGAAGACGGTCTTACAATTTAGGGCCAGGCTGATGGGCCCCGCAAACACCGTCATGAGCTTCTCGTACGACTTCTTTGGCTTCTGCGTTTGACAGACACCGAAGCAATAATCTATCATAGAATTGCCGATACAGTATTTTTGTTTCTGTATCGTAGAAGAATCTGAGAGAACGCCGTCTGATGGAGGTGGCTTCCTTTGGGTTCTCAGGAAGGATATCGTAGACGACGAAGTCAATGAATGGTTGTCTCCAGTCTGGGACGTCGTCGATCGTCTGAGCGAAATAACTCGCCACGAATTGAACGTTGTTCTTGGGGCAGACCAGTTCATGGCCTATCACGTCCACCGATTAATGAGTATGATTTGGCATTGCTAGGGAAGCGGCCAGACCTGCTAAGGCATCGGCTTCGATATTTTGGAGTATAGGAACATGCTCGATGAAGAACCCCTCGAATGACGAGATAATGTCGATCACTATTTGGTGATAGGGGATCATGTCTTCGTGGCGGACTTCGCATGAGCCCCGAATTTGATTGACGATTAACTGAGAATCGCCGTATGCTTCAAGATATTCTACCCCCAGCTCCCTTGCAAGTTGGAGGCCAATGACCAAAGCATTGTACTCGGCCACATTGTTAGAGCAGGGTTCTGTGAGAGAGTAAGCACGATTAATAACCAATCCGGAAGGGAAGACCAGTACCACCCCGACTCCGACGACGATGTTGCCCTTGGGTCCAGTTCTCGAAGCACCGTCGAAGAACATTCGCCATATATCATCGTGAGAGGTTGTATACGAATCGACGACCTCATCTGGGATTTCCTCATATATTCTGGACGACTCCGAGCCTGGGTGGGCTGCCAAAAAGTCTGTCAGGGCTTGACCTTTGACAGCCTTTTGCGGGACGAAGATCATATGATAAGGGGACAACAATATTGCCCATGTAGCGAGGCGAGAGCTGAGTGCCCCTGGTTTAGTCATGAGGACCCTGAGAGGGTTGACTCGTGAGACCACATGTATTGTTTGTCCAGTGACATAGTGTCGCGTCTTCTGAATGGCGAACACTAGGGCAAGACATTCCTTCTCCACAGCGGTATATCGATGCTCTGGCCCAATCATCATTCGACTGAGGTAATATATGGCTTGCCCATGGCCTGCATCGTTGTTTTGTGCCAGCAGAGCCCCGAGGGAATGTTCTATTGCTCGTACATAGAGCAGGAATTGTTTTCCAGCCACCGGAGCCACCAGGACTGGAGGGTTCGACAAATATTCTTTGATGCTGTCGAAGGCACGCTGACATTCTTCGTCCCACACGAATGAGACGCCTTTTTTCATGAGATGGGTGAATGGTCGACATCGCCCGGAGAGGTTAGAAATGAACCTCCTGATGTAAGCTAGCCTCCCTTGGAGGCCTCTGAGTTCGCGAAGATTTTTCGGGGGACCCATCTCCATAATTTTCTTTGTCTTCTCAGGGTCTACATGGATACCCTGGGCGGTGATGGTGAAGCCCAAGAACTTCCCGCTGGATACGCCCAGAAAGGATTTTGTGGGATTCATTTTCAAATTGTGTGCTCGCATCAGGTCAAATACCGTCCTCAGATCCTGCAGATGGTCTCCCTTACAGCGACTCTTGACAGCAATGTCATCAACATAGCACTCCACCATCTTGCGTAAGTGGTCTCTGAAGATGATGCTCATGGCTCTTTGATATGTAGCGCCGACATTCTTCAAACCGAAAGGCGTGACTGTGTAGCAGTATGTGCCAATCGGTGTTCGAAATGACGTATGCTTTTCGTCGTCAGGAGACATCTTGATTTGGTTGTACCCCGAGAAGCCATCCATGAATAACATACGTTCGAAGCAGCAGGTGTTGTCAATTATGATGTCTGTGATAGGAAGGGGGAATTCATCTTTGGGGCATGCCTCGTTCAGATTGCGGAAGTCGATGCAGATTTGAATCTTTCCATTCTTCTTGAGGACGGGTACTATGTTGGCGACCCAGTCAGGATGTTGCTCCTCACGAATGAAGCCGCTGGCTATCAGTTTATTGACTTCAGCTTCGATCGCATCCATGATGCCCGGGTGGAAGCGTCGCTGTTGTTGCTTGACTGGCTTTGCATCCGGCCGAATGTTGAGTTTATGAAGAGCAATATCGGGATTTAACCCTGCCATGTCTTCATAGCTCCAAGCGAACACATCAATGTATTCTTTGACAAGTTCCAGCAGCGATTCTCGCTCTTCGTCTGTTAGGCTTTTACTGACGAAGATTAGTTTTGGAGAAGATTTGCAGCCGAGGCCGACCTGTATAACCTCATCTTCAGTAGGAGGTTCTCTCAGTTCGAACCGCTTTTCCTATTGTGCATTCAACTGTTGGGCCCACGGCTCTAGCTCGAGGATTTCTGGGATGTCTTCGTCTTCTTCATAAGCGTCGGCGAATGCCATGTTGACTGACAAGACTTGTCTGAATATATCTCTAATGCTGGTATCTGAGTCGGAAGTTGGTGATCCGGTCGAATATGAATGCGAGTCATATTCTTCATCTGAACTTTCGGGGGTCGACGTAGGTGTAACATACCCTAACTCGCATCGAGTCTTGCTATAGTAGTCCTGTGGTTTGCCAGTCGGGACCGGTGGCTTCAAAGGTAATTGTCGTCCAGTATCGTAGTTCAAGCCTGGCGTCGTCTCCAGATCGTACCCCTGTTTCTGCATAAGATATTTGGATTGGGGGCTATAAAGATACAGGGGCAGTCTCCCGACATCCGATCCAAGGTCGACTTCTTCTATGGTGAAGGGATACGGATCGTCCTTCCGGCCGAAGATGATTGGATGGTCCCCTCCCTCGATTATGTGGTAAGCGTCTTCTACTGGGGTAAGCTGGATCGCGGTGTACACATTTGTCACCTGTGTGTGCAGGT
Source organism: Iris pallida (assembly GCA_029216955.1). Taxonomy (NCBI): domain Eukaryota; kingdom Viridiplantae; phylum Streptophyta; class Magnoliopsida; order Asparagales; family Iridaceae; genus Iris; species Iris pallida. Next base: position 29,799,560 of record JANAVB010021798.1, read on the forward strand.
GAGTGCCTATACCGTCTTTCATAGCATACATTGTACAAAACTTATTAAGCTCGAGGTAGTTCAAAGATAGCCCTTTATTGATGAAATAAGGTATCTTTTCTAGGAGGATTACATCATCTGCGGAGGGAACATCAGTATGGGAAGCCACATACTTGGCTAGCTCCGGTTCCTCTTCGGCTACCCTCTGCGTAAATGAAGACTGAGAGGATGACCTGGGCAGCTTGATCGTCAGAGGTTCAGCTGGTGGAGCAGAGCGTGGAGTTGTTGGCAGACTAACGACCCCCAGTCTGGTGCTCGATGCTGGGCGGGGAGTGGTTGGTTCGCTAGAAGTTCCAGGCCTTGCATCGGGGTGACGACCCTTCTTGGGAAGGCGTATCGTTATTGGCTTGTCGGAGGGATTGAGCTTCTCCGTTTGCAGTTGGCCGACTCTCGGCAGCCTGATTGTCAGTGGCTCCGTTTAGGGTCTTGGCACTTGGCCGGACCTTGGCAGCCGGATTATCATTTGTTCTTCGTGTGCCGAGAGGCTGATTGTGTCCTTACGCAGAGTGGCGGTAAGGGGTGCAAACTTGCCAGGTTTGTGAGCATGGAGGTGGATCGTCAGAGGTTCTTCTGATCCTGTGGCTGTCTCGGTACGAGCTTGCACATCTCCTTTACCAAGATGCTTCTTCGACTGTTCGTACAGACATGAGTCTGAGTAGTAGGATTCGACCCCTTTGAAGGGATCGATATCAGCAAATTCCGTTCTTACGAAGCCGTGCTTGTCGACATATTTGAAGCATTGGTACAGCGTGGAAGGCACGATCATATAATCGTGTATCCACGGGCGCCCCAAGAGGATGTTGTAAGAAGTGTCTACATCTATGACGTAGCAGGTGACTTCTGATTGGAGATCGCCAATTTGACACTTCAGACGAATCTTCCCAATTGGGTAGCTCCTGTCCGAATTGAAACCGCTGATGGCGGTGCTTGTAGGCGTCAGGCGATGCATTGGGATTCGGAGATGATGTAGCAGACCCTTCGGGATAATGCTTATGGAAGAGCCAGGATCGATGTGCATCCGATCCACTTTTACGTCATCGATATATCCAGTGTAGTATAATGGACGATCGTGCAGGTTGGTTTTGATGAGCATGTCCTGCGGAGTGAAGACAATGTTGGGCATCGCTCCCGTGCAGGCGCTATCTTGGAGATCTGCAGGCGGGTTTTCTCCCGTGAGGTTGACCTGAGCCAGGTATGCGTCGGCATTTTGGAGTGTATCGCTCAAAGCCGTACGAACATCCTTGGAGAGTCTCAGAAGCTCGTATAATGACAACTTGGCCGGTGTGTTGGCCAACTGCGCTAAGATGTCAAAATTGTAGGGCTTCTCCAGCCCTTGTGATGACTCTTTTCGGAGGGATTTGTCAAAGCGAGTCTCCCTCGGCCTAGGCTTGTCGGTCGTCGGAGGCTGAGCCGGTCCCGGAGCGTCTATTATAGCGGGCTGATGATCTTCAGCCGAGTTGTCAGCCACAGGTTGGGATTGTGCCCCAGACCGAGTGACGACGGCTGTAGCTTCTTCGATATCTATCGAGATTGTGCGACAGGACCTGACTTTTCCACCCTTCTTCTTGCAAATGGAAGATGGTGTGGGCTGAGTCACTTCTGATACCAAGTCTGGATAGACCTATATGACCTCCCCTCGTGATGTGGTGAGAGGCACTAGACCAGCAGGCTGATCTCGGGGAGGTGGAAGATTAGCAATCTCCATTGTCGCCAGAGGGATGGGGACCACACCGTCTTGAGTTTTCGTTGGAGGAAAGCTGCCGAATTGCACTGACACCATATTGGCTGTGACTGTTACCTCTTCAAAATCGATGGCCAGAGCGTTCGAATCGATGAGGTTTTGATGTACCATTTTAGTTGGTAGCAGTCGTGTGTGGCGTGGTGGACGTAACGGTGGTAATGGCAGTACTTTGGGTTCTCCATGTCTGCCTGCCGCGGTTCCCGTCTTGGTGGAGGAAGCTGAATTCTGTCTCCTTGTATGAGCATGTCCAAGATGGGCTTGACGTGACCGTCTTCGAAGGAGTATGTGATTTGTGGCCATTGTTTGTCTGCCGGCTTTGGCTCAGGTTTGTGTGCTGTGTCGGCCACCATAGCCTGCTTACCCCTCTTGTCCCGATTGTTGGAGGGGCTACCCCCATTGTCGTTGTTAGGATGCTTGCCCTTGTTCTCTCCGTCCGAGATGTGCAGTCCCAATTGGCGAGCCTTCTTCAATCGTTCTTCGGCGCTTGTGGCGCTGATGATGAACGTCTTCCAGTCCTTGAATTAACTTTTGCCTATCCAGAGACTGATTGTTGGGAGCAATCTCTTTTGGCAAATTTCGATCAAGGAGGAATCGGGATTTCCAGATGGCAGCTTCATTACGGTTTGGCGAAACCGCTCGATATAATTTCTTGTCAGCTCTTTCTCCCCTTGGACGACGTCCATGAGGGTGGACATTGTGATGTCCTGCCCTACTTCATAGAATCTCTCCAAGAACATGCACTTGAAGCCGGCGAAGGAGTGGATGCAGTTGTCTGGGAGGTTGCGATACCAATCGAAGGTGACTCCTTCCAATGCCCCGATGAATAAACGTGTGAGAATGGCATCGTCATGGGGTAGATGGTTGGTAGTGACCTCGAAGTAAGTGATGTACCGACTTGCAGAGGTCTTGCCATCATAAGGATTGATATTGAACGGCTTATATCTTGGTGGAAATGGAACATTCCTCCAGGCAGCAGGGTATGGTTGTCGTATTCTGAGGTCTTGTGAGTTTTCTCGAGCGTGAAACATGGCTCGGAGCTCTTGGACATCTCTTCTTGCTTTGCGGGCTTCGTCCATGGCGGTGGGGGCCGTTGTTTCAGGAAGATTGTTGCCCGGGTTCGGTGCCGCAGAATTCGAGTTCGCATTGACCGCAGGACCCGCGCTTGTTTGGCCGGGTGTCCCTCCTTGCAGGGTTAGAAGGGCCGCTTTGATCTCGTCCACAGACTTGACCAAGGCAAGCAATATGGCTTCGAGAGTGTCGATGCGTTGGCGATCGCTGGAACCACCTTGGCTGCTGTCTGTCATAAATACCGTCTTCACATGAGAAGAGATGGACGGAGCGGTGGAGGAAGCGCCCTCCGAATCATACCCATGTAGTGAGAAGTCGTCGGGGTATGTGAGAATGTTCTCCTCTGGTTCGGATTCGGAAGGAACAGTACCCCAAGTCTCCGAGTTTGCCTCGTCTTGGGAGTTATGGACGTCCTCGGGGACGTCGGGGTTTGCTGCATCTGATGGAAGAGTTGCCTCCCCTGACTCATCTTCTTGGAATATCGGGTTGTCGTGGAGGTTCGGAGGAGTGCTACCCCCAGTCCCAGCAACCTCCAGTGGTGTGGACGACGAATCTCCTACTGTAGCAGATTTCGACTTAGAACGGGTGCATTGGAAAACTCCGGTGGTGGGCACCCGCTTAGACGACAGTCTTTTAGTCGCAGTAGTTGAGATCTTAGGGCTGGGAACATTTGTCTTCTTCCTTCTTCCATCAGCGGAGACTTTCTGAGCAGAGTTGTAGGAGACGACGGGAAGTGCCTCGTCTTCTGAAGATGGCTGTTGCAGTCTTTGAAAGACGGACTGCCGGTCTTCTCGTACCGTCGCGTTATTGCAACAACAGTTGACGATGACTTGGGTGCAGTGACGTCCGTGGGAGGACTCTTTGCACCCCGATGCAACTTCTCTTTCTTTACGTTTGTGGAGGACGGCCTCACGCAAGTCAGGTGGGTCTGGATCGACCATGTTTGCTCCCTGGATTTTGGAAGACTTTTGCAAACCTCTCTGTCCGTTTGCCGCCGGGGGCTGGACTCGAGTGGTTCTGTACAACTTCCCATCTGAGGCCCGTATAACGGTATGCGGGACGCTCAGATGATCAGAGACAGGATCAGTGGACCGAGCATGCCAAGCTCGCGCTGCCCTAGACTTCTTCGCTCTAGTACGTAAAGGCACATAGTAGGAAGAGTCTAGGTGATGCTGGAGAGAGTCAGACATTTCTTCTTGGGAGCACAAGAGATCAGGACCATAAGACAGGCGGTCGAAGACAGAGCCGTGTGGGGTATGCGTCATGCTGCCGTCCTCAACAATCTTCATACGGCTGGCAGATGTAGCCGTATAGACTTTTTTCATACGGCTGGGAGTCTCAGCCGCATGAGTTTTCTTCATGCGGCTGGATGATCTGGCCGTATAGACTTTCTTCATGCGACTGGTAGATTCACCCGCATGAGCCTCCTGCATGTGGTTGGCAGATTGGCCGCAGGAGTGCTCAGATTCTTCTTGGGGCGCATAGAGTCGCTCTTTGTCCAGGCAAGTCCAGCATCGTAGTGCTTTCCTCTGCCGGACTTGGGGACAGCAGAGTGCTCTACGGCTCGAAGTGGAGCCGTATGAGAGTCGCCTTCGCCGTCTTGGGTAGCAGAGAGTATCCTGTCCAGAGCTTGTGGAGGAGCAAACGATTTTGGCCTCCACTCGCAGCGAGCTTTCTTTGTGCGGGTTCGCTTCTGGATCGGGCCGGCACTTTCTTCAGAGAGCATTTCTTCAAACGCATGTTGGTCGAAACAGACGACCATCTTCTGTTGTGTGGAGCCAAGCTTGGCTGCATCCGATTGCGTCACTAACTCCTCAGCCGTGGAGAAGTTGGTCCCTAGCAGAGTCGCCATCGTGTTTGCCATGAAATATAAAAGAGCCGAACAATTATCAGAGGACTGTACTTTTACTTCACGTTACAAACTCGCTTGTACAAAGAAAGCCTAGTAACGAAAACCTAGGTACAGCAGTCTAAGTAAAATTGTTTATTTTAGAGTCTGGGGTGACGATAAAGGCTCGGGAAAGCTACAGCAGCTCTGTCTTACTCCTTGGACGATCGGTATGCAGCCTTGGCTCCAGAAGATTGCTTGGCATTGAAGAAATGCTCTCTCTCTGCTTTTTCTCTCCAAGTATTCTGATGCTCTCTGATCTCGAAAAAGGTCCCCTTCTCGCAAGGGAATGGCACCTTGCTTTTTATAAGAAGGGAATGCTATTATTAGGGTTTACAATGATTGTCCCTTAAAGTGGCGACGACCTATTGATTGATCAATCTGGGCCATTAGTTTTGAGTTTAATGAATCTGGACCATTAATGTAGATTGTGCCAAATCCTCTCAATAATTAATGCTGATTGGAATAAATCTCCCTTATGATGATCTGCTGATGTCTGCGAATCTGAATGAATAAGTTTAATTCATTCTCCTGCCACGTGTCCCAGATTATTGGGATTTGACCCAATCTTTGATTGCAGTAAATATGGGAAAATAATTAGCTTTATGACACATGTCCTGGGAGCCGCTGAGGGGATCTGAGCCGCATGAGGATTGAGCCGCATAAGCCCGGCCACGTGTCAAGGCTGTTGGGGAGTGGCCCCCGAACCTTCGAATCACATGATACTCTGGACCACATGGACGTAGGTGGCTGCATAACGGATAACCCCTTCGTGAGCCGCATGGAGATGGTCCTCGTGAGCTGCATTGGGGAGCGTCTGCTTGAGCCGCATAGGGGGAGCCTCCATTTGAGCCGCATAGGGCTGTTTCGATCTGGGCCGCATAGGGCAACTTCGGCCTGAGCCGCATGGGGGGTCTCCGCTCGAGCCGTATATGACTGTCCACGTGTCTAGTCTACGTGGCATTTTCTGGATCTCGGGAGATTATGTCAGCGATCTCCTTCGTTTCCCTAAGAGTCTGTCATTATGACAGAGTCATAATTACATCTTTGTGTCAAGACTGTCGTCTTTTCAGAACTGTCAGCCGTCAAGGCAATTAATGCAGTTAGGAAGAGTTGTTTGTATGCTACGTGGCACCTCTCTGAGCCACATGGAGATCACAGAGCCGCGTAGACGAGTTGAGCCGCATGGGTCCTCTGAGCCGCATGGGCTTTCTGAGCCGCATGGGGTTTCCTGGCCGCATGGATCTTTCTTTATTATTTTCTATGCTTCTACAGTGATTTTTAGATTTTATAAATAATTATTTAGTTAATTACTCTGGTAGATAACTTTAGCCATGGTTGAGGTTTGAAGTACAAGACGACTAGGAATCATGGCACGGATAGCATGGTCGTGTGCCTTGACTAGTGTATTAGCCATACCAGGAAAGACCCAACCATAAGTGTATCCTAACTAGGAAAACCAAGCCAAGTTACGACTTAACCTTTACTGAAGATTTATTTATTTATTAATTATATTATTGATTTTAGGGAACCCGATTGTACCGAACTAGTCCAGATAGGACCCAAAACAAGCCCAAGCCCATGTAGTCATGCAGGACGTCCAAGGACATTCGTGTTGATGTATTTTGGTATGATGGTGTTGTATTCCGTTTTAATGATCTAATGAATATTTTCTAAGTATTCTTAATTAAATATTATAAATATCATTATTAGTTGATAATCAATGATATTTGTATAAAATAGGTCCTTGTACATTTTTGAGATTATTAGACTGTACATAATGGTATATAACCCATTATTGGTTTATTAAATTTTGTTATTATTATTATTATTATTATTTTATTATCAATGTTATTGAGGTTATTATTATACAATATTATTATTATTGGTTATATTATTTTTGTCAAATAAATGTTATAATATATATTCATATTTATATAGACCCTACACTAGAAATAGATAATATTGAGGTTTTATTTAGAATTTATAAATGTATATACATATATACATGTCATGTGTATACATAGGTGTGTGCGTGTATGTATATATAAATATATATATAGATGTGGGTGTGAATATATATATATATATATATTAATATATATATATATATATATATATATATATATATATATATGTATATAATAATTAAAAGAAAAGAAAAAGGAATAAGAAAAGAAAAACAAAATAATAATAAAAGCCCAACCAACCTCACCCCTGCTAAACTACCAGACCCGAGCCCGGCCTATACACTGTACAGCCGCGATACATATAAACAGAGAGAGAGGCGAGCAGCGGAAAACCTAACTCTACACCTCCAACCCGACGACCCTGGCCGCGACCCCCACCCTGTGCGCCACCCACTGCCGGGGCCACCGACGCGCACGACCGGAGTCGGCCAGGAACGTGCGTACGCGCGACAGCAACAACAGCAGTATACGGCATTCGGACTGCCTTTGTGGCAACTTTTCGTCGTGTATACGCGTTCATTTCACGAGCCACTTTCTCAGGTGAAATCCCGAACTAACCCTCTCGGATACTCATCAATTATTTTGAGTAGGATTGAAATCAGTTCGATAGGAAATCGACTCAAAGTCGATGGGAAATCCTGTCCTGAAACAGGGTATAGAGCAGTCCCTGAACCCATGTTGGAAGATCAATTCCGATCGATCCAGCGACCGATTTGGTAAACCCTCTGAACAATGATGTAGACAACCTATAGGCCTTCACAAACGTTTTTACAGAAGCCAAAATCATCGACTACGTGTCGAGAAATCGAATCCCGAAATTGACCAAAAAAACTATTTTAAAATATTAAAAATATAGAAAATTCCTTCGATACGACGTGCGTTTCGCCAATTCGGACGACATGGTCATGAATCGAAAGCATCAAAAGGTGTGTATCGACTTTGCGGACGTGTTGGCTTTGACGGAATTCAAATTGGTTGCGTGTGCGCGACGAATTTGATGCGTATCCGTCAAAATTTATCGTATCAGCCTCTGTACAAATTTCTCAATTACTTTGTGCACGTTCGTCCGATCGAGACGTAACTTGCGCCAACAGGACCGTATCGTTTTTCTGATCATGTATGCCAAGTTTGGTCCGATTCTGAGATAGTTGATCGGATCGCCGTTTTACGGGCCCCACGGTCCGATTTGACGGGTAATTTTTTGCACAACCTGCCGGAATCTAACTTTGGACATACGGTTAGGTTCGTATCATCAAAAAGAATCCGTAGACATATAGTTTGACAACTTTAGAGACCTTTAACTCTGGCACGCTTTTCGGTACAAAGCGGGTCCAACGACGGATACCGTTTTGACCCGAATTTACTATTTTGCTCCTGTGTCCAGAATTGGACTTAAGGACAGGCAATCCTAGCTAATTTGACTATTCTAAAAACATTGGTAATGTCTATTTCAGCATCCAGAGACTTTTTGCATGTGTTGACTTTAGTGACTCATCTGAGTGGTTGTATTATCGGTTTTACCAGCAAAAGACCTCAGGCAAGTGCACTTTCTGATTGCTTTTGATTCATAGTAGTCTTTTCATTTCATGTTTATACATATATCTTGCTGCTTGTTGACACGCACTTCACACAAAAATTAGTATCATGGGACTCTACTTACTATATTTCGTGATTATCATGTTTTCGTGTTTCGTGACTTGTTCGAGTCTATGAGTACTATGTTTCGTAACTTACCTTGACTGATAGCAGCTGCACGCGACACGTGCAGGGTGCCGTATTTACCCCTTAGCCATTCACATATTGAAATGGATATTTTAAAACACATAGATAGTTGTCTTTTATTTATTTTCTGGTTTTTTTACCGCTTGCCATGACATCAGTTACTTTCTAGTTTTCATCTCATATATGTTATTTTCATATCTTGTTAATTATATTATGTTTTTGCATTGTCGTCGGTTTGTGTACTTGTTCCATTCCTGACTGGAAACTAACATTTTTCAGGTTAGCTGTGGCTTCTATTAGCATTGGGAGATACGGGTGTACTTGCAGGCCAAAACCTATACCTTAGATAGATGTTGTAGCCATTTCAAATATGTGTAAGAATTTTGTATTTTCTTCAAATATAAATGTTGTAACTGTTGTAATAAATTCTAGAAATGTAAATGTGCCTTTATGTGATTTTGAGTATCTTGGCCGTGACAGCGTTCTACCGTCGACTCTGTGGCATAGGATGGCTTGGAAACGTCTCGTATCCGAAAAAGCGGGTACGGGTCATGACAACTTTCACGACCAAAGTCTTATGCGTCGTGCCAACCGACGCAACATCGCATTAAGTTGTCAATTTCTCGTCAGAGGAAAAAGTCATCCCCACCAGAGTCGCCATTGTGTTTGCAAAAATAAAAGTTTCTTTACAAACTAAGAAAAAGAAAAGTACAATTGATTTCTGGGAAAGTATAACTTTAGGAATCTGATCAGAAGACGATCATTTTATCCCTTAGATAATGCGATGTCGAAGAGAAAAAGTACAATTCGGCTTCTGTCGACGAATCAATATTGCTATGGCTCTCTGCCATCTTTGATAGGACTCTGGGGTCACCGATCAAGAGGCTGTCTGGATAAGAAGATCCCTTGAAGATGGTTGGTTGGTTCTTTGGTTGATAGGTGGATGAAGGTGATCGACTCTTCGTAAATGGAGATCGCTGCTCCTTTGAAGATTGTCGATTGTCAATGTTCCCTCTGTCTTTCCGATGCTTTGGTGGAAGAAGAACTTCTTCTATTTATAGAGAACCGAGTACATATACAATGTGCATTAGGATTTCTGAGATATGAAAGAATTTGCCGTCATTGTATGGTACGGGCTTTTGCGGCGTTGACACGTGGCGGACATCGAGATTTCCTTCAAACGAGATTTTTGGTGGTTATAAACATAACCGAAGGAGGTGACACGTGGCGCATGCCGATTTACTTGTTCGGATACAGCCGAGTAAATCTTGGAATTTTATCTTGGATTTAGAGTCTAATTGATCCTCATCTAAGATTTAAATCATTCTGATATGATATCAATCATGATTTAATCCTAATCTTCTCTGTAAGAGGCAGTTTAAACAAACAAATTAGGGTGGATCCATGCTTCCTGCACTCTGGTGAGGACTAAGTGTTGTTACACTTTTGGGGCGACGAGTAGACCGTGCTTCTGGAGACGACGAAACCTCTGTGTTTTCAGGTGACGAGTGGACTTGGCTTCGAATGATGACGAGACTTCTGTGCGTATAGAGCAACTTACGAAGCTATATTTTGGGCTACCAGAGTCACTGTGCTATAGGCGACAAGTAGGCTTATGCTTTAGGTTGGCAAGGTTACTGTGCTTTTGGAGCGACAGGTTGACTTGTATTGGTTGAGATAGGAGTTCCCAAGTCTCTTCTAGAGAAGTGACTTAAGCTTCTGATCCAGAGCAGATGAATGCACCGTAGGAATAGAGATGGTGTGAGCATATAACCATACCGTGCCTCGTACGGACGCAGGTAAGTAGCTGCGCCTCTGAACAGTGAAGGCGTTGGCTGCAAAGGAAAGGGTATGACACCCTTGCGCGTCTGATATTGGCGCAGGCAGATAGCTACGCCTCTGGAGTGCATACACTGGATTCTGGAATAAAAAAAGAGGAGGAGGGCCCTACTACCATCTTGTTCCTGAGGTTGGTGCAGGCAGGTGGCTGCGCCTCTGACCTGAAGGCTCTGGCTTCTTCAAGTGCTAAGTTACTAATATGCTTCTGAGAGGCTGCGCCCACAAGAATATCAGAACATGCTTCGGTGGAGGTCAATCCTCCAGCGTGTGTATCGACAAGAAGGAATGCTGCGCTTCAATGATGACTACATCCCTTGTAGATCCCTCTAGGCTTCTGTCGAATCTGTACTAGATCCTTTGTAGAAGAACAAAATTAGTCCCTTACGTATGGTCTTGATGTGTCTATACTAGACTTTGGTAAACATGACAATAAATGGATTTCTCTCCATATCTTCTGTTTTGTCTTTTTAGCACTGAGCCTGAGTCTTTTACATCTTCTACGTTGTGGCAAAGGGATATCTTCAGATGAGATTTTTCATGCTTCTACAAGACCCTTTCAAAGTGTTTCAAACTTGAGTCAAGCTCGAGATACTTTGAACAGAAGCATGAACACGCGTCAGGACAGTACAAGTTGGGTGATGGCTGGTGTCATGCCTAGCTCTGAGCATTAATGGTCCTGAGTCATCATTTCAGATCATGGGCTCCTGATGGCTTCTTGATATTGGAGCCTCTTACGTCATTGCAAGGATCACGAATCTCTTTAGCATAGGAGGTTCAGAGTCACGTTTCTTTGTTCACTCGCAGTACTGCCATCTGTCATGGAGTAGAACTTTAGCTTAACTTGTAACCTTCCTTCTGACCGATGTCTGGTTTGTGCTTAGACTACGCAAACAGCCTACATAAAGGACTGTCCTTCTTCAAGAGAAGACTCAGCTGCTTTAACAATGGCCTTGCTTGCCCGATGTTCAGCTGCGGACGACCCTATAGTTTGCTTGAGGTGGCCGTCGGTGGCAAATCTTTTTATCCAAAGAAGCTGTAGTATAACTACCACTGGATCTCGAGATGTCCCATGCCCTGGATGTCGTGGACATCAATGGCATCTCAGATCTCTGCTTCCTTGGTTAGGATTGCTTGCCATTCTGACTGAGGAATAGCAAGGCCTGCTGCTGTGGTTGTTCTCGTCGGCCAGGTGGGGAGATAGGGGAGTCCTGTGCTGGTCTTCATCCCCGGCTTGGGCGAGTAACAGCTTCGGGCGGTGGCTTTCTTTTGATCAGAAAGTGATTGGCTCTGTCACCGTTTTGCCTGCGCTATTGAGAGCTTGTACCATAATTTTAGCTTTTTTATTGCTTCTATGTATGTAACTACGAAGAGTCTGTAATAGGTCTTTGTAGCTACATATTTTTATATGTAGAAGTTTTCTTGTTCCCTTTACTTTTGTCTCCAGAATAAAGAGGGAATCTTCATAATAGATTTGCCTGACCAGAGGTAATATAGACGTGGTAGGCTTGATCTTGGCCGAGGTATAGAACAATAATCCAGAGGTAATATGGACGTGAACTATTTTTTAGACCGTCGGGATAATCATAGAACTAATACGAGAAGAACGACTACTCAGAGGTAATATGGACATGGTAGTCGCGTCTTTCCGGCATAGAGGAGCAATATGATCGCCGGGATAATCATAGAACTGATGCGAAAAGAACGACTACTCAGAGGTAATGTGGACATGGTAGTCGCATCTTCCAGGCGTAGAGAAGCAATCTGACCGTCGGGATAATCATAGAACTGATGCAAAAAGAACTACTACTCAGAGGTAATGTGGACATGGTAGTCGCATCTTCTAGGCGTAGAGGAGCAATCCAAAGGTAATATGGACGTGAAGGGTTCTATAGATGACGATTGTATGGAATCGTTAGGGAAAGGGGGCGTTGCTCAGAGGTTGTATGGACATGGCAAGCATCCTTCTTCCTAGAATAATAGTTCAGAGGTAATTTAGACATGACTATTTTTTTCTTAGGGAGTTATGACAACTTTGGGACTATCATAACGGGGTGACTACTCAGAGGTAATATGGACATGGTAGGCATGATGCAGAATAACACTTCAGAGGTAATATGGACATAAAATATTTTCTAGAGATTATGACAGCTTACAGCTATTGTGGAGGAGGTGACTAATCAGAGGTAGAGAGCACATGGTAGACACATCTTAGGATAATATTTTAGAAGCGAGGTCAGGAAATGTTTCCTGAGAGATTCACGGTGATTACTGGTTCATCGTGTCGGGAGCCTGGTCCGGATGGACTCTTACGACTCTATCTTGAGGCATAGAGAACAGGATGAGCCCTTGAGCATTGTCCCGTACTGGCGAAAGGTTGACTACCTCCATCGTCGCCTTTCGAATAGGGATGACGCCATCTTGTACCTCTGTGGCTGGAAAACTCTCGAACTGGAGAGTAACCATGTTGGCTGTGATGGTCTTCTCTTCTTAATCCAACGATATGACGTTGGCGTTAATGAGGCACTAAATTTTTGCCTTCAACACATAGCAGTCCTGTGTTGAGTGATGGATGTACTGGTGATAATGGCAGTACTTGGGATGGTCCATCTTTTCCACTTCATCAGGATGCCTGGGTGGCAGGATGGACAGTTTGCCACTCTTTGTAAGCATCTTGAAGAGCTCCAGCGTATCCTCGTCAATGAAGGAGTATCTCCCTTGGCCTCTACGCTTCTGCAGACTTAGGGTTCGCAACTACTGAACCTTTGGAGATGTTGACGGTCAAGGCTTGCTTGCCTTTTCCATCTTTGGGGTTGTTGCTGTACGAGCGTCTCCCCTTGTCTTCGGGCGCAGGAAAGTGTGGCCCCAGGAGCTGCACATCCTGAGCTTTCCTTTGTGCGGCATCCACCTCTGTAATAAAAGGCGTCCACTCTGTGCAGGGAACACTGTGCCACAATTTTATAGAGGACAACATGTTCTTGCGGCAGGAGTCTATAAGCATGGGCTCGGGCATGCCGGGTGGTAATCTGAGGGCTGCCTGGTGAAAGCGCTCGATATATGCGCGAACAGGCTCTTTCTTCCTCTGGACAATTTCCACGAGGGTCGACATGGTCATGTCCATGCCGCCTTCGTAGAATGGGTCCACAAACCGAGTCTTCAGGTCTTCAAATGACGAGATACAGTCGTCCGGAAGACTGCAGAACCACTCATAGGCTACCACCTGCAGGGATCCTATGAATATATTGGACATGAGGGCATCTTCCTTCGACAGGTTCCCCGTTACTGAGGCAAAGTACCTTAAGTATCGTCGGGGAGACCCCTTCCTTTCATAAGGTATAAGCGTCTGCAGATTGTATTTGGGAGGATAGACGACGTTGTCCCACTCGGTAGGATATGGCTGCCGGATTCCCATCTTCCGTAGCGTTGCTTGCTTTTCCTTGGCATCTTAGCGAGCATACATCTCCTTGATGGCCTGTTGTATCTCGGCTGACATTGCTGAGCTTGTAGCCGATGGTGTAGACGAGGATAGTCCTTCCTGATTGGCAGTAGGCAACCTGCTGTATTCATCATTGGTTGGCGAATCACGCACAGGTGTAGAGGCAGCGGGGGCCATGCTACTCTTGAGGTCCGATTATGACCGAGGATAGGGTCTTCACGGTATCCGTCAGCATATCTAACTTCTCATTGCTATCGGCCATAAACACAGATCGAGTGTGAGGATGACTCGAGGGAGCCGTAGATACTTCACTTTCTGGCTCCGATGCCTGAGGCTCGCTGTCCTGAGGATATACCGTAAGATTGTGATCTTCTTCAAACTCAGTATGGTTTCTACCCCCGGTCAGGTGATTGGCTGCGCCAATAGAGACATCCGTGTCGTATTGTGCCTCGTCAGATTGGAACACAGGGTTGTTGTGCATGGTAGGAGGCTGGCTACCCCCAGTTTTTGATAAGGCACCCAATGTAGATTTGGAACAAGTGCCATGGAACACACTTGCATCGGGTACCTTAACTTTGTTGTTCTCTGACATCCTCTTCGGTTTAGGCCTCTAAACACGTCGAATCTTCTTCGGTTGTACGAACCGTTTTAAAGTCTTTGACTTTTCATCAGAGTGGAGATCTTCAAAAGCTTGCTGGTCGAAGCGTGCGACCAGCATATCTGGAGGAGCTTCCAGCAAGTTGTCATCAGATTGCATCACTGCCTTCTCGTTGGAGGAGAAGGTATCCCAGCAGAGTTGCCATTTTGTTTAACGTAACAAAAGGTTGAACAAACTTTTTTACTTTATTGAACATATAAGGTATCTGTGTACAAAGAAGGAAGTCCTAACATGACATTCTAAGTACAGGAAGAAGAGGTTCCTAGGAAAGTGTGATGATGGAGATCGAGCACAGCAGTGGCTCCTTTACTCCGTTGACGATCTGACGACGAATCAACCTTGCTATGGCTCTCTGGCACCTTTGATGGGACTCTGGGGTCACCGATCAAGAGGCTGTCTGGATGAGAAGATCCCTTGAAGATGGTTGGTTGGTTGGTTCTTTTGTTGATAGGTGGATGAGGGTGGTCGACTCTTCATGGATGGAGATCGCTGCTCCTTTGAAGATTGTCGATTGTCAATGTTCCCTTTGTTTTTTCGATGCTTTGGTGGAAGAAGATCTCCTTCTATTTATAGAGAACCAAGCACATATACAATGTGCAATAGGGTTCCTGAGATATGAAAGAATCTGCGATCATTGCACGGTATGGGCTTCTGCGGCGCTGACACATGGCGGACATCGAGATTCCTCTCAAATGAGATCTCTGGTGGTTATAAACATAATCGAAGGAGGTGACACGTGGCATGTGCCAATTTGCTTGTTCGGATACAGCCGAGTAAATCTTGGGATTTTATCTTAGATTTGGAGTCTAATTGATCCCCATCTAAGATTTAAATCAATCTGATATGATATCAATCATGACTTAATCCCAATCTTCTCTCAAGAGGCAGTTTAAACAAACCAATTGCGGTGGACCCATGCTTCCTGCGTCTCTGGTAAGGACTAAGTGCTTGTAACGCCCCAGTCCCAAAATACGTAGGACTAGAAACGTAGACATGCCAGCTGTATTCATACGAAGTACACTCCAATATATGGAAACCTCATATGAATACATAAGCTGTAAAATACAGTAGAACCATAACTAATCTCATCCACACAAAATAAATGAATAAAAGATAGCATATAATGATAATAAATTGTCTTGATACAATATGTTGGGCGGAGACAAATCTACTACCAACAAGTAAAGGAAAAATACATGAGAAAAGAAATTATTTTGGCGAGCGAAGCGAAGACGATCCAAATGCAATCATCCTCGAAGAAATAGCGATGATCACGGCTAGAGCTAGAATACCTGCGAAAGACAATAGCACACACCTGGAGAGATAACCAGGTCCTCAGAGGGACGTAACAAGACACATAATATCATGCCATATAAACTGAATAAATATTGCTCAAATAAATAAGTAAATCGAATTATAACATGGTCCAATAAGCACCTACTGAACGAGCGTACCACCCCCCAACCAAACAAGGACAGGAGATGGTAAACTAAACAAGGAGAAGATGTGACGAACTAGTCCGGACCCCAACAAGGATCAATACCTTCTCATCGAAGTAGTAAGTCACACCTACAACCAAACAAGGAGAAGATGTGACGAACTAATCCGCGACAAGTTATTGTTCCAAGCCACGGTCAGATACAAGTACCCAAATCAAAAGTACCCGTACCTAACGGATAAAGGTGCCTAACTGTTCTAAGTGAAATGTAGTTAAGAACAATCCTTCCTACGCATGGGCCCTGGCTAAATAGGATCGGCGTAGTCCCCCTTGGGCACCAGAGGCCCAATCAATAAGAGCATGACGTTCCGCAGAATCGCCAGTGGCCGTCAGTAATCTTGGGTAAGCTGACCCGCGTCTCCGGCGTAGCTCACGGGTTACAAAAGGGAAAGTGCATCGAAGCCCATACGCTAAGGAATTGTCCTCCCCGCCCAATGCCTACTCTGTTGTATCCACAACAGTAACCTCTATAACCGCTAAGTCAAACTAAGCATGCAACCTCTATTAGCGGTTATTCCTATCGCACGGCTTGTACGTACTGGTGGCCAGCCAATCACGCACTTCCGTGTTCTACATGCGACACAACTTCGTGGTACAACGTGTCAAGGCCATGAATACAACACACAAAGGTGGTCCCTTAAATCTAGGTTTAATGTGTAAGAACACTAATACATAGCAGGAAATATAAATGAACAGTAAGTTCTAACAGGTTATGCCATGTAACACAGTTTATTTGCATAAAGAAAATAAATAATGCATGAAATATGAGCTAAAATAAATAAACAACAAATAACAAGGTGTCTTGCCTGGTAGGACGTTTGGTGTGCTGCGATGATCAAGGTGGCATGAACTGCGACTTGGTGTAACAACTACACAAGGGGACCTCTTTTGGTGGTACAGACCGGTGCATCGGGTCCAGAACGGTCAATTTAGTTAAGGTGGACATAGGGTAGTCTAGAATTGGTGAGGGAATAAGAGGATTGGTTACGGATAAGAGAAAATCAAAGAAATATTGGATAAATATTATGTATACGAATTTTATAAAATATTTATAATTCCTAAAAATTAGTTTTTATGAGTCTAAATAATTATGGAAAAATACTTATAATCAAGAAATTTTATTTTTGGCAAAAACTCCAAGTTTGTAAAATATAATTTCTATGTAGGAAATCGTATTTTATTAGTGAAAATATATAAATAAAATGTTTGAAAAATATTAAGAATTATTATTTTAGGCAAATAAAATTTAGATAAAATATTACAAAAAAATTCAGATCGAATATCATAAAAGAAACATGATGTTAAAATAAGACTTCTAATAATTTATACCTACAAATAATTTAATATCCAAAATACATGGAATATACATACTGTTTATAATAGTAGTAATAAAACTAGTAATAGTAAATTTACAATAATAGTAATGATAATAAAAATAATAATTATAATAATAAATCAACAATAGAAATAAATAATAATCGTAATAGTAATAATAATAATAATAATAATAATAATAATAATAATAATAATAATAATAATAATAATAATAATAATAATCTATTCTGCTATATAATAGGAAAACTTGATGGTGAAACTTTTGAATTCCGAAAATACCCTTACATGTCTATGCTAATTAAAAATGGTTCATTAATTTTAATAAGGACAACTTAGTAATTATGAAGACTACCCTTTGGTCTTCCAAAATAGTCTTCCTAAGTTAATTATTGCTAAGTTAATTAAAAGAATGTTAAAATACGTGCAAGGCACGTGCACATATGCTAGTAATAATAATAAGAATAATAAGTAAAAATTACTGTACTGTTCTCTCCTTTCGAGAGAAAGGGACAATGATTGTTAAAAAATAATAAAAATAAAAAAATTAAAACAACAATTACATTCCAGAGAAGAGGAAAGGTTCATTGGAAGAGGAAATTTTTTTTTAAAGGAGCTGACGAAGGAGGAGAGTGAGGGAAGGAGGGAAGATGGAGCGGCGGAGAGCAGCCGATAGAGGCGGGGGCGGTCGGGAGAGGGAAGGAGCGGGAGGCGGTGCGGAGAGGGGTCAAAGTGGGTTGGTCCGGCGGGCGTGCTAGGGCGGAGGGAGGAGTTTCGAAGGGCGGAGGACGGTGGCGCAGCGTGGCAGCGGTGGTCGGCAATAGGAGAGAGGGGTCGAGAGTAGAGAGAGAGGGGAAGGATCGGGGAGTAGATCGAGAGGGCTCGGGTTGTGCGGCGGGATCTATAGCTCGACAGAGCTCCCCGCTCCGGCGGCGCGAGAGAGGCGGCCCGGCGGATGGGGTGGAGTCACTGGAGAAGGTGAGCGGCGCTCCGGCGTGAGGGTTTTTCTGGCGTGGGGAGCGGCAGATCCGGCCGGTGGTCGAGGCTTCGGCCACGACGAGAGGCGGTGCTCGACAGGTGAGTTCGAGTTTCTCTATTTGGTGATGGTGGCTGTTTTATTTGTGAGGAGTTTTCTGGTGGCGGGTTGGCCGGAGTTGGCTACGGCGATGGCTGGAACTGTGGTGACGGGGGTCGTGATGGTGGTAATGGGTCTAGTAGCAGTGGTGGTTATGATGATGGTCGTGGTGGTGGCGGTGTCCGGGTTTGGGAGATGGTTGGGGCGTTGGTAGGCAGAGGCGAGGTGAGGAGGTGGTCGGTTGTGCGGAGGGTGGTATCGACATCAGTGGTGCTGTGGTGTTGAGGATGATGAGGGTGGTTGGCCAAGTTGTTGGCGATGGCTTGCTGGTTGTTACGGCAAGGGTGGCTCGTGGTGATGGATGGTGTTGGCGGATGGTTCTGGAGGCGTAGGTGGTATTGGCGGAGGTTTGGCAGCGATGGCGGGGAGTCGGGCTTGGTCGGGTCGAACGGGACAGGAGTCGGGGGCTGTTGTAATGGCGGGGTCGAAGACGACGAGGAGGATGGATGGTAGTATTAGGCGTAGAATTTGTTTGTATCGGGATTGTCGACACGGAGATAAATGTATGTGTAAAAATATGGAATAAGATTATGAACATAGGAACACGGACACGATGCACGATTGGGTTATGGAATTTGTGGAGGAATAAAAATACATGGATGAGTACCTGCCTATTTATAGGATGTGGGAATTTCCATTAAGATAAGGATTAGGATATAGTTTAAACCCAAAATAGATAATTCACAACTTGATTTAAAATCAATCAAATTCAAGTCCAAATCAAAATCCAATTTAAATCTATTTAAATTTACATCCTTTAGTTTAAAAACAAATGAGATAATTCTAATTCCAAATATAGATATTAATTTAATCTATTTAAATAAATCCAAAAATTAAATCAAGATTTAAATGGCCACAATAACTTCCAAAAACTTTTTTCAAAATACCAATAATAATAATTTCAAAAATAATAAATATTTTAAATATATTTTGAATAATAAATTATTAATATTAATAAATCTCGAAAATTATATTTTTATTTAAAATAGACTAATAAATAATTACGAAAAATATGTATGCACGAATAATGCATACATGATTATGCTGTTCCTAGTATACAATAAAATATTATTTATGATTAATAACTGCTACAAAAACAAAAAGGCTTTTATAGCAAGAATAATAATTATATAATATTTTGAAAGTGTATAATAACTAAAAAAATGTTTTTTTCTAAAATATGTACGCTCGCACATATTCGTACTTGACGAGCAACTACAAAAAATAAAATTTCGTGCGCGACGTACAATACGACTATGCGACGTACAATACAAAATTTTAAAACAGTACCAAATTAATTAATAAAAATATATTAGAAATTTAGGGGTTTTACATCCTACCCAACTTAAAAGAATTTCGTCCTCGAAATTAAGGATTCGTAGGGGGTGAGAGGACACAAGGGGGTATCAATGGGGATCCAACGATGACAAAGTTTTCATAAAATCATGTCGTAAGAAATCGCGATCTAGATCGTAGAAAAATAATACGGCATGGTCACGGGTAATGAATGAGGGTCACGATTAAGAGAACGAAATAGATTCGCTTTAATTAAGCGATTAGAGGGTTTTAATAGGGTCGAGTAGTTTAGGATGAAGATATAGCTACATCGAGTGAGAATGGTCATAGCCGATAGGAAGGCTGGAGAATGTTCTAGTATAACGCCTTCGTCCTCCAAAAATAGGTGAAGGCGAAAGCAATATAGAGTTCGAAGGAGGCGTTTATCGAATACGAATACGTGATTCAAAGACGATCGAAAAATTTCAAAGGAGTTGCCAAGGCAGTCGCGGATGGGACTCTAGAGGATAAGTTTAACTATATCCCCATCCACGTAGAATAATAGGCAAAAGCGAACCAAAGTGCACTCGGTTGATCAGACCATCATGTACCGGTTCTGATTAGACAATATGTTAGTGAGCGCGCTCAATAGCATAAGTCATGAACAAACTCGATAAATGGATGAGTTTGCAAAACTGGATTATAGTAGCAACATTAGTCAAGGTGGTAAAAATATAGGCACGAGATTAAGATTGGAAGAAAGTAGAAATTGGTTCGAACTTCTAAAGGATATAAGTCATGTCATGTGATGGTCTCTATACAGTCGTCCTATAGTCTTCTCGTCCAAGTCTTTGGGTGTCTAGATGGGTTAGGGTCTTCTAGATTCTAGAATCTAAGTAACTTACTAATATAGGTCACAAGGACAAAGGGTTTGCTAGGTCATAAGGCATTCTACCCAACTTAAAAGAATTACACTAAGGGTGTTTGGGACAACTAACTAGTAGGGTCAATCTCTAGCAAGCACGAAGGGAAGATAGGAATTATGATAGAAGGAATCAAGCAAGATGCAATCGATGAGTCGAACGGTAGTTCGAATATGGAATTGAGGAAAGAGGTCAAGTATGTGGATGAGATCCTAGACTTCTAATCCTGTTCGCAGGCTTACTTGGTACGGTAAAGTAACCAAACAATTTATCTCGACCTGCATGGGCCACCACAAAAACATGTAACGCCCCAGTCCTAAAATACGTAGGACTAGGAACGTAGACATGCCAACTGTATTCATACGAAGTACACTCCAATATATGGAAACCTCATATGAATACATAAGCTATAAATGCAGTAGAACCATAATTAATCTCATCCACACAAAATAAATGAATAAAAGATAGCATATAATGATAATGAATTGTCTTGATACAATATGTTGGGCGGAGACAAATCCACTACCAACAAGTAAAGGAAAAATACATAAGAAAAGAAATAATTTTGGCGAGCGAAGCGAAGACGATCCAAATGCAATCATCCTCGAAGAAATAGCGATGATCACGGCTAGAGCTAGAATACCTGCGAAAGACAATAGCACACACCTGGAGTGATAACCAGGTCCTCAGAGGGACGTAACAAGACATATAATATCATGCCATATAAACTGAATAAATATTGCTCAAATAAATAAGTAAATCGAATTATAACATGGTCCAATACGCACCTACTGAACGAGCGTACCACCCCCCCAACCAAACAAGGACAGGAGATGGTAAACTAATTCACGGTGACGTATCTTTCCATGCTATGAATCCAATATGGTATCCGGACCCCAACAAGGTTCAATACCTTCTCATCGAAGTAGTAAGTCACACCTACAACCAAACAAGGAGAAGATGTGACGAACTAATCTGCGACAAGTTATTATTCCAAGCCACGGTCAGATACAAGTACCCAAACCAAAAGTACCCGTACCTAACGGATAAAGGTGCCTAACCGTTCTAAATGAAATGTAGTTAAGAACAATCCTTCCTACGCATGGGCCCTGGCTAAATAGGATCGGCGTAGTCCCTCTTGGGCACCAGAGGCCCAATCAATAAGAGCATGACGTTTCGTAGAATCGCCAGTGGCCGTCAGTAATCTTGGGTAAGCTGACCCGCGTCTCCGGCGGAGCTCACGGGTTACAAAAGGGAAAGTGCATCGAAGCCCATACGCTAAGGAATTGTCCTTCCCGTCCAATGCCTACTCTGTTGTATCCACAACAATAACCTCTATAACCGCTAAGTCAAACTAAGCATGCAACCTCTATTAGCGGTTATTCCTATCGCACGGCTTGTACGTACTGGTGGCCAACCAATCTTGCACTTCCGTGTTCTACATGCGACACATAACTTCGTGGTACAACGTGTCAAGGCCATGAATACAACACACAAAGGTGGTCCCTTAAATCTAGGTTTAATGTGTTAGAAAACTAATACATAGCAGGAAATATAAATGAACAGTAAGTTCTAACAGGTTATGCCATGTATCACAGTTTATTTGCATAAAGAAAATAAATAATGCATGAAATATGAGCTAAAATAAATAAACAGCAAATGACAAGGTGTCTTGCCTGGTAGGACGCCTGGTGTGCTACGATGATCAAGGTGGCATGAACTGCCACTTTGGTGTAACAACTACATAAGGGGACCTCTTTTGGTGGTACAGACCGGTGCATCGGGTCCAGAACGGTCAATTTTGTTAGGGTGGACATAGGATAGTCTAGAATTGGTGAGGGAATAAGAGGATTGGTTACGGATAAGAGAAAATCAAAGAAATATTGGATAAATATTATGTATACGAATTTTATAAAATATTTATAATTCCTAAAAATTAGTTTTTATGAGTCTAAATAATTATGGAAAAATACTTATAATCAAGAAATTTTGTTTTTGGCAAAAACTCCAAGTTTGTAAAATATAATTTCTATGTAGGAAACCGTATTTTATTAGTGAAAATATATAAATAAAATATTTGAAAAATATTAAGAATTTTTATTTTAGGCAACTAAAATTTAGATAAAATATTACAAAAAAATTCAGATCGAATATCATAAAAGAAACATGATGTTAAAATAAGACTTCTAATAATTTATACCTACAAATAATTTAATATCCAAAATACATGGAATATACATACTGTTTATAATAGTAGTAATAAAACTAGTAATAGTAAATTTACAATAATAGTAATGATAATAAAAATAATAATAAATCAACAATAGAAATAAATAATAATAATAATAATAATAATAATAATAATAATAATAATAATAATAATAATCTATTCTACTATATAATAGGAAAACTTGATGGTGAAACTTTTGAATTCCGAAAATACCCTTACATGTCTATACTAATTAAAAATGGTTCATTAATTTTAATAAGGACAACTTAGTAATTATGAAGACTACCCTTTGGTCTTCCTAAATAGTCTTCCTAAGTTAATTATTGCTAAGTTAATTAAAAGAATGTTAAAATACGTGCAAGGCACGTGCACATATGCTAGTAATAATAATAAGAATAATAAGTAAAAATTACTGTACTGTTCTCTCCTTTCGAGAGAAAGGGACAGTGATTGTTAAAAAATAATAAAAAAATAAAATTAAAACAACAATTACATTCCACAGAAGAGGAAAGGTTCATTGGAAGAGGAATTTTTTTTTTAAAGGAGCTGACGAAGGAGGAGAGTGAGGGAAGGAGGAAAGATGGAGCGGCGGAGAGCAGCCGGTGGAGGCGGAGGCGGTCGGGAGAGGGAAGGAGCGGGAGGCGGTGCAGAGAGGGGTCAAAGTGGGTTGGTCCGACGGGCGTGCTACGGCGGAGGGAGGAGTTTCGAAGGGCGGAGGACGGTGGCGCGGCGCGGCAGCGGCGGTCGGCAACGGGAGAGAGAGGGGTCGAGAGTAGAGAGAGAGGGAAAGGATCGAGGAGTAGATCGAGAGGGCTCGGGTTGTGCGGCAGGATCTATAGCTCGGTGGAGCTCCCCACTCCGGCGGCGCGAGAGAGGCGGCCCGGCGGATGGGGTGGAGTCACTGGGGAAGGTGAGCGGCGCTCCGGCGTGAGGGGTTTTCCGGCGTGGGGAGCGGCGGATCCGGCCGATGGTCGAGGCTTCGGCCACGGCGAGAGGCGGTGCTCGACAGGTGAGTTCGAGTTTCTCTATTTGGTGATGGTGGCTGTTTTATTTGTGAGGAGTTTTCTGGTGGCGGGTTAGCCGGAGTTGGCTACGACAGTGGCTGGGACTGTGGTGATGGGGGTCGTGTTGGTGGTAATGGGTCTAGTGGCTGTGGTGGTTTTGATGATGGCCGTGGTGGTGGCGGTGTCCGGGTTTGGGTGATGGTTGGGGCGTCGGTAGGCAGAGGCGAGGTGAGGAGGTGGTCGGTTGTACGGAGGGTGGTATCGACAGCATTGGTGCTGTGGTGTTGAGGATGATGAGGGTGGTTGGCCAAGTTGTTGGCGATGGCTTACTGGTTGTTACGGCAAGGGTGGCCGGTGGTGATGGGATGGTGTTGGCGGATGGTTCTGGAGGCGTAGGTGGTGTTGGCGGAGGTTTGGCAGTGATGGCGGGGAGTCGGGCTTAGTCGGGTCGAACGGGACAGGAGTCGGGGGCTGTTGTAATGGCGGGGTCGAAGACGACGGGGAGGATGGATGGTAATATTAGGCGTAGGATTTGTTTGTGTCGGGATTGTCGACACGGAGATAAATGTATGTATAAAAATATGGAATAAGATTATGAACATAGGAACACGAACACGATGCACGATTGGGTTGTAGAATTTGTGGAAGAATAAAAATACATGGATGAGTACCTGTCTATTTATAGGATGTGAGAATTTCCATTAAGATAAGGATTAGGATATAGTTTAAACCCAAAATAGATAATTCACAACTTGATTTAAAATCAATCAAATTCAATGCCAAATCAAAATCCAATTTAAATCTATTTAAATTTACATCCTTTAGTTTAAAACCAAATGATATAATTCTAATTCCAAATATAGATGTTAATTTAATCTATTTAAATAAATCCAAAAATTAAATCAAGATTTAAATGGCCGCAATAACTTCCAAAAACATTTTTCAAAATACCAATAATAATAATTTTGAAAATAATAAATATTTTTAAATATCTTTTTTAATAATAAATTATTAATATTAATAAATCTCAAAAATTACATTTTTATTTAAAATAGACTAATAAATAATTACGAAATATATGTATGCACGAATAATGCATACATGATTATGCTTTTCCTAGTATACAATAAAATATTATTTATGATTAATAACTGCTACAAAAACAAAAAGGCTTTTTATAGCAAGAATAATAATTATATAATATTTTGAAAGTGTATAATAACTAAAAAATGTTTTTTTTTTAAAATATGTACGCTCGCACATATTCGCACTTGACGAGCAACTACAAAAAATAAAATTTTGTACGCGACGTACAATACGACTATGTGACGTATAATACAAAATTTTAAAACAGTACCAAATTAATTAATAAAAATATATTAGAAATTTAGGGGTTTTATAGTGCTGCTGCGCTTCTGGGGCGATGAGTAGACCGTGCTTCTGGAGATGACGGAACCTCTATGCTTTCAGGCGACGAGTGGACTTGGCTTCGAATAACGATGAGACTTCTGTGAATATAGAGCAACTTATGAAGCTGTGTTTTGGGCTACCAGAGTCGCTGTGCTGTAGGAAACAAGTAGGCTTGTGCTTCAAGTTGGCAAGGTTACTGTGCTTTTGGAGCGACAGGTTGAATTGCATTGGTTACGATGGGAGCTCCCAAGTCTCTTGTAGAAAAGTGACTTAAGCTTCTGATCCGGAGAAGATGACTGTGTCGTAGGAATAGAGATGTTGTGAGCATATCACCATCCTGTGCCTCATGTGGATGCAGGTAAGTAGCTGCGTCTCTGAACAGTGAACGCGTTGGCTGCAAAGGAAAGGGTATGACACCCTTGTATGTATGATATTGGTGCAGGCAAATAGCTGTGCCTCTGGAGTGCAGACACTGGCTTCTGGAATAAAAAAGAGAAGAGGTGGGCCCTGCCACCATCTTGTTCCTAAGGTTGGAGCAGGTAGGTGGCTGCGCCTCTGACCGGAAGGCTCTGGCTTCTTCAAGTGCTGAGTTACTGATATGCTTCTGAGAGGCTGCGCCCACAAGAATATTAGAACATGCTTCGGTAGAGGTCAATCCTCCAGCATGTGTATCGAGAAGAAGGAATGCTGCACTTCAATGAAGACTACATCCCTTGTAGATCCCTCTAGGCTTCTGTCGAATCTGTACTAGATCCTTTGTAGAAGAACATAATTAGTCCCTTATGTATGGTCTTGATGTGTCTGTACTAGACTTTGGTAGACATAACAATGAAGGACTTCTTTTCATATCTTCTGTTTTATCATTTTAGCACTGAGCTCGAGTCTTTTACATCTTTTGTGCTGTGGCGAAGAAATGTCTTTAGCTGAGATTTTTCATGCTTCTATAAGACCCCCTTCAAAGTGTCCCGAACTTGAGTCAAGCTCGGGATATTTTAAACAGATACATGAACACATGTCAGGACTGTACGAGCTGGGTGATGGCTGGAGTCACGCCTAGCTCTTAGCATTAATGATCCTGAGTCATCACTTCAGAGCATGGGCTCCTGATGGCTTCTTGAAATTGGAGGCTCTTGCGTCTTTGTAGGGATCACGAATCTCTTTAGCAGAGGAGGTTCAGAGTCACATTCCTTTGGTCACTTGCATTACTGCCATCTGTCATGGAGTGGAGCTTTAGCTTAACTTGTAAGCTTCCTTCTGACCGATGTCTGTCTCGTGCTTGGACCATACGAACAACCTACATAAAGGACTGTCCTCCTTCAAGAGAAGACTCAGCTGCTTTAACAATGGCCTTGCTTGCCATGTGGGATCTCGTGCTAGTACCATTTGATTTTGTGCACCATTTAATAATGAGCGCCATTTAACTTCTGAGCGCTATTTGACTTCTGAGCGCCTATTTACTAGCGCCATCAGTTGTAATAATTTTCAGCTTCTACAATATCATATTTTTAAACCGCTGTAAATCGAACTTGACGACTAGCAATTTAACTATAGTCCCCAAGAGCTTGGTAACAGAATGCGAAACCACCTTCTCCTTGGTGGAGGAAGTCGTCTCCAACTAATTTGCCATGAGAAAAATCGTGCTTGTAGATTTATTACATGGAAATATTTTTTGTATTGATGATGACAAATTGTATTTACACGTGTAGATGAGTTTATAATGTACTTGTCGCTCAATTACAAAGATTTGAAAGAAGTATGGAATCCTGGTACTGTGGTCCGTTGACAAACTATATTGAGTTTCAAGGAAAAAAGTAGATAGATGATCTTAGAAGAAGAATGATAGCTTTTCATCTTTCGATGTTTTGGTACTCTGATGCTTTAATAATTTGGAGCTCAACTTCTTCTTTTTTAATTGTGAAGTTTGTATGCTATAGGAAAGTCCTTCTCATAAGCCGACATAGGAGACTTCTTAAAGCACTTATAGAAGGAAGGCCCCAAGGAGGACGTAGGATCCCTTGTTGATCCTATGTCCGCCATAGATATGGCTAGCGATCTTTATTAGCTTTTGTAATGGGTGGACAGTGTGAGTTATATCCATGGAAATAGGGCTTCTCGCCCTATGTGTCCCTTCCATTTAGCTAGGAATGGGGATGTGTTATATGTTTTTGACGATAGATGGACCACGACCTATGAATGACTAGACCGATGACGAATGAAGACTGCAAGGTTGTAGCACCGCAACCGGACTTGAGATATATTATTTTGCTTGATGTTGTGGCTTCACTACCTTAGGGAGGGACCAGTTTGCTTGAGGATCGCGGGTCCATGTGATTTGTCTTTACTATATTTAAGTGGACCAATCTGCTTGAAGACTGCGGGTCTATGTAACCTAACTCGATGGAATGCTTTGATGTGCACTTGGTTTGCTTGAGGGCCAAAAATAGGACTACCTCCTTGTTCGTAAACCAAATCCTTTATACTGCTGGCAAAATTTCATTTAGACTGCCTGGGCCTTTGTGTGGTGGTTCTTTTCTGCCTCTGAAACTGTTCAATAGTCTAACCTTGATTCATTTAAGCTTGAATGGCGCATGTTCTTGGGCAGTCTTTGAACGATTTGCCCTAGACTTTTTAGACTTTGCATCCATAGGCACATAGTACTCAATGTCTAAGGCAGCAACAACTTTTAGAAGTATAGAAACACTATGGGAAAAAAATCCTGTTGAAGACAGAATCTCTTTTTTGCTCCATGCGCCGAGCGTTCATGCGCTGAGGAGCAGCATTGTTCTTGC
>JANAVB010021798.1:30582287-30657287 GCA_029216955.1 Iris pallida
TAACCCTAGTTAGTTAAAGTATCAAGCCGTACTTATTGCTTCCGTGATGATTGGATGCGGTATATCAGTCTAGTCTTGTCTTGATCCGGTACAAGATTGTTACATGACCTGTTTTATTTTATCTTGCCGATAAATGGTGGGAGAAACCAAGTTCTGTTCAGACGAAGGGTTACAACCCCGGTCCTTGTTTGGTTTAAGGGTTGTAACCTGGTTATCTGAATAGTCCCATGTTATCTCATCGTATATCACCGGCCATGTTTCTCTTTAATTATGTCTTTTATTTTGTAATTATACTCTTGTGCTAATTTGCGGTTTAGTTCCTAAGTGAAGCCTCCTTTGTGGCACTTGCTCTTTCTGGGGTTGGACCAGCTGGTTTTGTATGGCCAGATACCGGAGCAGCACCAGAGGATCTACCGACCTTCCAGCCACATGGTGACCACTAGACGAATTCTGGCAGCGAGTGGGTTATTTTGGCTCTCCCACTCTATTGTAAAATTATTCATTTGAGGCGTTTAGCCGCCGAGCAAGTGTTAGCTCGTGTACATTTTTACTTACTGTCTGCCTACGGGCTGTAACATGATTGACAACCTAGGGTTGATCATGTATGACTAAAACTCTTGCTAGTCTTGACATTTGTAATGACTAGCTTCATGATCAGCGAATGTAATGTTGGGGACGCCTTACTATTGTATTTGGTGATCTTATATCTTGTAACGTTTACTTACTGCTTGTGATGAGACACTAGGCTTGTTCTTGACCATAAGAGCTGATGGATTGTAGATAACCCTCATATATCTAGACAGCCGTGACCGATATGGAGTGGATCCCATTTCATTATATGCTGACTATGTCTGCCCCCGCTCTCCAGTATTCTGGTTCTGGGGCGTGACATGGTTTTAAGTGTGGCCCATGCAGGTCTTATAAATCATGATATGTGGGGGTTTACCGAATAGATGTCTCAATCAGTACTCGCCTTTGATCTCTGCTCGTATCCTCTTGATTCCTGAAATTCTTGTCCTGATCACACGCTTGTAATCGTGATCTGTCTGGTCCTTCCTTATTGTTCCATGTCGTCTCTTCAGCGGCATTGTTCCTGGACCTACCGATCAGCAAGGCGAGCACCTCCCGTGGACCAGCAGCAACCAGAAGATCAGGCCCAGCACTCAGGAGCAGCCTCTAGGGTCATGCCTCCTGGAGATCCAGAGCCCCAGTTCAGCCCATCCAGCCTGCAGAGCCCGATGATGGCACTTTAGTAGGTCTCATCAGATCATTGTTAGCTTCCCATCGTAGAGATGCCTTGCATCGGACAGTGGAAGATGCTCTGAATAGAGCGGTCGTCATGGGACAGTGCAGCGAACAGTTTCAAGCGCCTGAACCCTCGTTCTTCGATGGCAGTGAAGATGCTACACTGCTGACCGTGGCTTCAGGACACATAGATGATTCTAGAAGCAGCCAGAACTCCGGAAGACGAGAAGGTGGCCGTGGTGCCTGCAGTTACTGGATCTTGCCCGCAGCTGGTGGACAGCGCAGGCCGTGGGATTAGTTGCCCCTATCTCATGGGCCGTATTCAGAGAGAGATTCCAGACGCACTTCGACGGTGGCTCGGTACGATCTACAAACCAAGTTCACCAATCTGAAGCAGTGGACAGGACGGTCAATGGATATGCGGCCGAGTTTTCCAGGCTTAGTCGGTTTGCTCCCCCTGGTGGCGACCGAGTTCGACCGAGCCCAGCGGTTCCAGCAGGGCTCCATCTCGAGATTTTGTTGGCAGTGGAACAGTTTGAGCAGCAGACCTTCGATGCAGTATTGAGAGCAGCTCGGAGGCACGAGTATCCTCCCACAGGATAGTAGACAGGACCGGAGGTCGAAAGCGATCTCACGGCCAGATGACCCAGTCGACAGCACCAGCCCCGGCAGTCTGGGCTTTGATAATTGGAATCCGAGGCAGGCGGCCTCAGTGACGTCGGTCACGTCCCTCAGCAACAGAAGCAGAAACAGTCTTCCGCAATGGGCTGCACTCATTGTGGGAAGCCAGGACACGTTGTTTCGGAGTGTCGCAGCACGGGGATTGTGCTTGGCTTGTGGAGCACCGGACCACAAGATAGGATCCTGTCCGAATAGGGCCAGTTCATCATCGGCCAGACTAGTCCCTCGGTAAGGGGACCAGCGCCAGCACCAGTGCAACAGCAGTACCAGCCTCCGAGGCCGTTGCCGCCTCAGACCCAAGTATTCCAGCAACAGAGACCCCAGCTATGCCTGGTCCAAGCTCAGATTCAACCGGCAGAGAGGTTTCTAGCAGGATATCTTTCCTCTTTCTCGTGCCTTCGATTTCCTTGCTTACATACATGATTGCATGATTGATGCTTATAGCTTGCCTGCGATTAGTATAGCTTGTCTTTGCCACTCTAGCCTCTTGATTAAATTCCGAGGACGGAATTTTTTAAGGTGGGTAGAGTTTAATGCCCATATCTCGTATTACGTATTGGAATACGTGTACGTATTTTTACCCGTATTGCATGTCTCCCTGCTTGATTTATTTTGACATTTCATTAATTGGTTTATCTTGGTTCGGTTCGGTTTGTTGGCTTGGTTCGGTTTTGCTTGATTTTATGTGAGCCAAACCACTCCCACCTACCACCACCTTCATTAAATATCCCACTCACATTTCTCTCCACATTAACTTTCTTCTTCCCTACCATAACTTCTCCACCAACCTGAGAGAGTGGAGAGCTTAGGCAAGTGCACCTTGCTTCATGGAGGAAGTCCATTTTATTGTTCCATTGTCTTCCTCATGTGTTTCTAACCCACTTAGTATTTAGCATTTTCTATTTCCATGGCTAATTTCGTGTAGATCTAGCTTTGTGGTATTTTCGTTTTTGTGGGTTTTGATCTACCAGACTTGCATATTTTTGTAAGCAATAATTCCATGTTAGAGATTTTTTTCTACCCAAATTTGACCGATGGAAGTCCAAATTTGGTCTCCGTGGAAGTTGGGTGGTGCAGAGAAGCCATGGTATTTCCATGAACACTTCTCTGTTGGCAACATAAATTGTTGCTAGCTTGCATTTTTGGCCGCAGAATCTTGTTTAGCCGCATGGGCGTGGCAGCATTATTTGCTTCCTGACATGATCATTTATTAGCCAGCCGCATAATAAGCATTGAATGCACATTTTTGTTAATGCATTAAATATAGTGCATTGCTCCAGAATGCATGAATGCATTTTTGTTAATGCATTATAATATACATTTGCTGGCAACTTAGCCGCATGTATTGCTAGCAATTTAGCCGCATAAGCATTCAAAAATGGAATTAATGCATTACTTTAAATGCATTCAAGGATGCATTACTCTAATGCATTTCCTTAGCCACTTTAATGCATTTCCTCAGCCACTTTAAATGCATGCCTAAGCAGCCGTATATGAATGCATTAATGCATGGCATGCATTAATGTTGACTTAAGCATTGCATGGCTTAAGCATTTGCATGTATTATTAGTTAGTGAGCCGCAGAAAATATTTATTTGGCCGCATGAGATGTCTATTGGCCGCATGAAAATTTATAAGTAGCCGCATGTAATTGCTTTGCTAGCATTACTTGTGCATGGAAATATATGAGCCGCATGACACTTCAATGTTGGCCGCATAGCCTTTTCTTTAAATAATTGCATGCATTTACATGCAACCTGTTGAGCCGCATGGCCTTAGGTACTTGGATGGCATATTAAAAATAATGTAATCATTGCTTGGCCACGTGAACCATTAAATTAAATGGTTCACGTGAACCTTTTCTTACTGCATTAATTGTTGAGTCCCACATGGTCTCTGTACTTGAGTGGCCACGTATCCCTTTTCTTTTGCTTGAGTGGAAGCTTGCATTTTTGCGGTTTCCTCTCCTCTGACTTTTCTGGTTGCATGAATATTTCTTGCTGGCCGCATGGCCCCCTTCAGCTATTTTCTGGCCGCATAAGCTTTGGCTGGCCGCATGGGTGGCCTCCCACTCTCTTTGGCCGCATATTTGTTCTCCCCTTTTGGCCCGCATGGGGTCCACTTTGATTGTTTAAATATTTTATTTGCCTGAATTATGGTCAGAATTTCTTCCTCTCCCAATATGAAAGTTGTAGAGTTTCTCCTTGGCTTCAAGAATATATATTATGAATATATTATTATTTAATTGCACAAATTTCTCTCCCTCCTTGATAAATGACATGACTTGATAGTGACCCGCCGTGGTGCACTCCTGACAAGATAACTTGACCTGACAAATTTGACATGATAACTTGACATGATAATTCTTGATAGTGGCCCGCCGTGGCGCACTCTTGACATGATAAACCTGACATGATATATCTCGAATGCTGTTGCGACGGCTAACCTGACATGACGAGATTGAATAGCCCGGACACCGTGGACGATTGTGCTTGTACAAATGAACCCGTCTTGTCCTGCATCATGTCTAGGATGGGGACCCCTGAGTACCACGGTCAGGGTACCCACTGAAATCAACTAAGGCTAACAACTAGAATAATCCAGTAGTCATGAAAAGATTTTTCAGCTACAGGCAATCCCGTATCTGGGCGCCCCACTTGGGATCTGTAGCCTGCCGTCGAGTAGGGCACATTTCCAGCACATTGTCATGTGTTGCACCCTTATTGTACTAATATTCGACCTGGATAACCTGGATGGACTGCAGGGCTTGTGGCTGTGGAATAATCTCATGCATCTTGTTAGTAACTAGGCCTATGATAACCCTAGTTAGTTAAATATATCGTACTTATTGCTTGGCCGTGATTGATTGGATGCGGTATAATCAGTCTAGTCTTGTCTTGATCCGGTACAAGATTGTTACATGACCTGTTTTTCTTATTTTATCTTGCCGATAAATGGTGGGAGAAACCAAGTTCTGTTCAGACGAAGGGTTACAACCCCGGTCCTTGTTTGGTTTAAGGGTTGTAACCTGGTTATCTGAATAGTCCCATGGTTATCTCATCGTATATCACCGGCCATGTTTCTCTTTAATTACTGTCTTTTATTTTGTAATTATACTCTTGTGCTAATTTGCCGGTTTTAGTTCCTAAGTGAAGCCTCCTTTGTGGCACTTGCTCTTTCTGGGGTCTGACCCAGCTGGTTTTGTATGGCCAGATACCGGAGCAGCACCAGAGGATCTACCGACCTTCCAGCCACATGGTGACCACTAGACGGAATTCTGGCAGCGAGTGGGTTATTTTTGGCTCTCCACTCTATTGTAAAATTATTTATTTGAGGCGTTTAGCCGCCGAGCAAGTGTTAGCTCGTGTACATTTTACTTACTGTCTGCCTACGGGCTTAACATGATTGACAACCTAGGGTTGATCATGTATGACTAAAACTCTTGCTAGTTCTGACATTTTTAATGACTAGCTTCATGATCAGCTGAATATGTAATGTTGGGGACGCCTTACTATTGTATATTTGGTGATCTTACATCTTGTAACGTTTACTACTTGCTTGTGATTGAGACACTAGGCTTGTTCTTGACCATAAGAACTGATGGATTGTAGATAAACCCTCATATATCTAGACAGCCGTGACCGTATAGTGGAGTGGATCCCATTTCATTATATGTAGCTGGCTATGTCTGCCCCGCTCTCCAGTATTCTGGTTCTGGGGCGTGACATGGTTTAAGTGGTGGCCCATGCAGGTCTTGTAAATCATGATGTGGGGGTTTACCGAATAGATGTCTCAATCAGTACTCGCCTTTGATCTCTGCTCGTATCCTCTTGATTCCTGAAATTCTTGTCCTGATCACAGCTTGTAATCGTTGATCTGTCCTGGTCCTTCCTTATTGTTCCCATGTCGTCTTCTTCAGCGGCATTGTTCCTGGACCTACCGATCAGCAAGGCGGAGCACCTCCCGTGGACCAGCAGCAACCAGAAGATCAGGCCCAGCACTCAGGAGCAGCCTCTAGGGTCATGCCTCCTGGAGATCCAGAGCCCCCAGTTCAGCCCATCCAGCCTGCAGAGCCCGATGATGGCACTTTAGTAGGTCTCATCAGATCATTGTTAGCTTCCCAGGATCGTAGGGAGATGCCTTGCATCGGGCAGTGGAAGATGCTCTGAATAGAGGCGGTCGTCATGGGAACAGTGCAGCGAACAATTTCAAGCGCCTGAACCCTCGTTCTTCGATGGCAGTGAAGATGCTATCACTGCTGACGCGTGGCTTCAGGACACATAGGTGATTCTAGAAGCAGCCAGAACTCCGGAAGACGAGAAGGTGGCCGTGGTGCACCTGCAGTTACTGGATCTTGCCCGCAGCTGGTGGACAGCGCAGGCCGTGGGATTAGTTGCCCCTATCTCATGGGCCGTATTCAGAGAGAGATTCCAGACGAAGCACTTCGATGCGGTGGCTCGGTACGATCTACAAAACCAAGTTCACCAATCTGAAGCAGATGGGCAGGACGGTCAATGGATATGCGGCCGAGTTTTCCAGGCTTAGTCGGTTTGCTCCCACCCTGGTGGCGACCGAGTTCGACAGAGCCCAGCGGTTCCAGCAGGGACTCCATCTCGAGATTTTGTTGGCAGTGGAACAGTTTGAGCAGCACACCTTCGATGCAGTATTGAGAGCAGCTCGGAGGCACGAGTATACTCCCACAGGATAGTAGACAGGACCGGAGGTCGAAAGCGATCTCACGGCCAGATGACCCAGTCGACAGCACCAGCCCCGGCAGTCAGGGCTTTGATAATTGGAACTCCGAGGCAGGCGGCCTCAGTGACGTCGGTCACGTCCCCTCAGCAACAGCAGAAACAGTCTTCCGCAATGGGCTGCACTCATTGTGGAAGCCAGGACGTTGTTTCGGAGTGTCGCAGAGCACGGGGATTGTGCTTGGCTTGTGGAGCACCGGACCACAAGATAGGATCCTGTCCGAATAGGGCCAGTTCATCATCGGCCCAGACTAGTCCCTCGGTTAAGGGGACCAGCGCCAGCACCAGTGCAACAGCAGTACCAGCCTCCGAGGCCGTTGCCGCCTCAGACCCAAGTATTCCAGTACAGAGACCCCAGCAGTATGCCTGGTCCAAGCTCAGATTCAGAACCGGCAGAGAGGTTTCTAGCAGGATATCTTTCCTCTTTCTCGTGCCTTCGATTTCCTTGCTTACATACATGATTGCATGATTGATTGCTTAGTATAGCTTGCCTGAGATTAGTATAGCTTGTCTTTGCCACTCTAGCCTCTTGATTAAATTCCGAGGACGGAATTCTTTTAAGGTGGGTAGAGTTGTAATGCCCATATCTCGTATTACGTATTTGGAATACGTGTACGTATTTTTACCCGTATTGATGTCTCCCTGCTTGATTTATTTTGACATTTCATTAATTGGTTTATCTTGGTTCGGTTCGGTTTGTTTGGCTTGGTTCGGTTTTGCTTGATTTTATGTGAGCCAAACCACTCCCACCTACCACCACCTTCATTAAATATCCCACTCACATTTCTCTCCACATTAACTTCTTCTTCCCCACCATAACTTCTCCACCAACCTGAGAGAGTGGAGAGCTTAGGCAAGTGCACCTTGCTTCATGGAGGAAGTCCATTTTTATTGTTCCATTGTCTTCCTCATGTGTTTCTAACCCACTTAGTATTTAGCATTTTCCATTTCCATGGCTAATTTCTTGTAGATCTAGCTTTGTGGTATTTTCGTTTTTGTGGGTTTTGATCTACCAGACTTGCATATTTTTGTAAGCAATAATTCCATGTTGTAGAGATTTTTTTTCTACCCAAATTTGACCGATGGAAGTCCAAATTTGGTCTCCGGTGGAAGTTGGGTGGTGCAGAGAAGCCATGGTATTTCCATGAACATCTTCTCTGTTGGCAACATAAATTGTTGCTAGCTTGCATTTTTGGCCGCAGGAATCTTGTTTAGCCGCATGGGCGTGGCAGCATTATTTGCTTCCTGACATGATAGCATTTATTAGCCAGCCGCATAAGAATGCATTGAATGCACATTTTTGTTAATGCATTAAATATAGTGCATTGCTCCAGAATGCATTGAATGCATTTTTGTTAATGCATTAATATAATACATTTGCTGGCAACTTAGCCGCATGTATTGCTAGCAACTTAGCCGCATAAGCATTCAAAAATGGAATTAATGCATTACTTTAAATGCATTCAAGGATGCATTACTCTAATGCATTTCCTTAGCCACTTTAATGCATTTCCTCAGCCACTTTAAATGCATGCCTAAGCAGCCGCATATGAATGCATTAATGCATGGCATGCATTAATGTTGACTTAAGCATTGCATGGCTTAAGCATTTGCATGTATTATAGTTAGTGAGCCGCAGAATATTTATTTGGCCGCATGAGATGTCTACGTTGGCCGCATGGAAAATTTATAAGTAGCCGCATGTAATTGCTTTGCTAGCATTAGCTTGTGCATGGAAATATATGAGCCGCATGACACTTCAATGTTGGCCGCATGGCCTTTTCTTTAAATAATTGCATGCATTTACATGCAACCTGTTGAGCCGCATGGCCTTAGGTACTTGGATGGCATATTAAAAATAATGTAATCATTGCTTGGCCACGTGAACCATTAAATTAAATGGTTCACGTGAACCTTTTCTTACTGCATTAATTGTTGAGTCCCACATGGTCTCTGTACTTGAGTGGCCACGTGTCCCTTTTCTTTTGCTTGAGTGGAAGCTTGCATTTATTGCGGTTTCCTCTCTCCTTGACTTTTCTGGTTGCATGAATATTTCTTGCTGGCCGCATGGCCCCCTTCAGCTATTTTCTGGCCGCATAAGCTTTGGCTGGCCGCATGGGTGGCCTCCCACTCTCTTTGGCCGCATATTTGTTCTCCCACTTTTGGCCCGCATGGGGTCCACTTTGATTGTTTAAATGTTTTATTTGCCTGAATTATGGTCAGAATTTCTTCCTCTCCCAACATGAAAGTTGTAGGTTTCTCCTTGGCTTCAAGAATATATTATTGAATTATTATTATTTAATTGCACAAATTTCTCCCTCCTTGATAAATGACATGACTTGATAGTGACCCGCCGTGGTGCACTCCTGACAAGATAACTTGACCTGACAAATTTGACATGATAACTTGACATGATAATTCTTGATAGTGGCCCGTGGCCACTCTTGACATGATAAACCTGACATGATATATCTCGAATGCTGTTGCGACGGCTAACCTGACATGACGAGATTGAATAGCCCGGACACCGTGGACGATTGTGCTTGTACAAATGAACCCGTCTTGTCCTGCATCATGTCTAGGATGGGGACCCCTGAGTACCACGGTCAGGGGTACCCACTGAAATCAACTAAGGCTAACAACTAGAATAATCCAGTAGTCATGAAAGATTTTCAGCTACAGGCAATCCCGTTATCTGGCGCCCCACTTGGGATCTGTAGCCTGCCGTCGAGTAGGCACATTTCCAGCACATTGTCATGTGTTGCACCCTTATTGTACTAATATTCGACCTGGATAACCTGGATGGACTGCAGGGCTTGTGGCTGTGGAATAATCTCGCTGCATCTTGTTAGTAACTAGGCCTATGATAACCCTAGTTAGTTAAAGTATCAAGTACTTATTGCTTGGCCGTGATTGATTGGATGCGGTATAATCAGTCTAGTCTTGTCTTGATCCGGTACAAGATTGTTACATGACCTGTTTTCTTATTTTATCTTGCCGATAAATGGTGGGAGAAACCAAGTTCTGTTCAGACGAAGGGTTACAACCCCGGTCCTTGTTTGGTTTAAGGGTTGTAACCTGGTTATCTGAATAGTCCCATGGTTATCTCATCGTATATCACCGGCCATGTTTCTCTTTAATTACTGTCTTTTATTTTGTAATTATCTCTTGTGCTAATTTGCGGTTTTAGTTCCTAAGTGAAGCCTCCTTTGTGGCACTTGCTCTTTCTGGGGTCTGACCCAGCTGGTTTTGTATGGCCAGATACCGGAGCAGCACCAGAGGATCTACACGACCTTCCAGCCACATGGTGACCACTAGAC
Source organism: Iris pallida (assembly GCA_029216955.1). Taxonomy (NCBI): domain Eukaryota; kingdom Viridiplantae; phylum Streptophyta; class Magnoliopsida; order Asparagales; family Iridaceae; genus Iris; species Iris pallida. The sequence continues at coordinate 30,592,285 of JANAVB010021798.1, forward strand.
GGAATTCTGGCAGCGAGTGGGTTATTTTGGCTCTCCCACTCTATTGTAAAATTATTCATTTGAGGCGTTTAGCCGCCGAGCAAGTTTAGCTCGTGTACATTTTACTTACTGTCTGCCTACGGGCTGTAACATGATTGGCAACCTAGGGTTGATCATGTATGACTAAAACTCTTGCTAGTCTTGACATTTTGTAATGACTAGCTTCATGATCAGCTGAATATGTAATGTTGGGGACGCCTTACTATTGTATATTTGGTGATCTTACATCTTGTAACGTTTACTTACTTGCTTGTGATTGAGACACTAGGCTTGTTCTTGACCATAAGAGACTGATGGATTGTAGATAAACCCTCATATATCTAGACAGCCGTGACCGTATAGTGGAGTGGATCCCATTTCATTATAGCTGGCTATGTCTGCCCCCGCTCTCCAGTATTCTGGTTCTGGGGCGTGACATGGTTTAAGTGGTGGCCCATGCAGGTCTTGTAAATCATGATATGTGGGGGTTTACCGAATAGATGTCTCAATCAGTACTCGCCTTTGATCTCTGCTCGTATCCTCTTGATTCCTGAAATTCTTGTCCTGATCACAACGCTTGTAATCGTTGATCTGTCCTGGTCCTTCCTTATTGTTCCCATGTCGTCTTCTTCAGCGGCATTGTTCCTGGACCTACCGATCAGCAAGGCGGAGCACCTCCCGTGGACCAGCAGCAACCAGAAGATCAGGCCCAGCACTCAGGAGCAGCCTCTAGGGTCATGCCTCCTGGAGATCCAGAGCCCCCAGTTCAGCCCATCCAGCCTGCAGAGCCCGATGATGGCACTTTAGTAGGTCTCATCAGATCATTGTTAGCTTCCCAGGATCGTAGAGGAGATGCCTTGCATCGGACAGTGGAAGATGCTCTGAATAGAGGCGGTCGTCATGGGAACAGTGCAGCGAACAGTTTCAAGCGCCTGAACCCTCCGTTCTTCGATGGCAGTGAAGATGCTATCGCTGCTGACGCGTGGCTTCAGGACACATAGGTGATTCTAGAAGCAGCCAGAACTCCGGAAGACGAGAAGGTGGCCGTGGTGCGCCTGCAGTTACTGGATCTTGCCCGCAGCTGGTGGACAGCGCAGGCCGTGGGATTAGTTGCCCCTATCTCATGGGCCGTATTCAGAGAGAGATTCCAGACGAAGCACTTCGATGCGGTGGCTCGGTACGATCTACAAACCAAGTTCACCAATCTGAAGCAGATGGAGGACGGTCAATGGATATGCGGCCGAGTTTTCCAGGCTTAGTCGGTTTGCTCCCACCCTGGTGGCGACCGAGTTCGACAGAGCCCAGCGGTTCCAGCAGGGGCTCCATCTCGAGATTTTGTTGGCAGTGGAACAGTTTGAGCATCAGACCTTCGATGCAGTATTGAGAGCAGCTCGGAGGCACGAGTATACTCCCACAGGATAGTAGACAGGACCGGAGGTCGAAAGCGATCTCACGGCCAGATGACCCAGTCGACAGCACCAGCCCCGGCAGTCAGGGCTTTGATAATTGGAACTCCGAGGCAGGCGGCCTCAGTGACGTCGGTCACGTCCCCTCAGCAACAGAAGCAGAAACAGTCTTCCGCAATGGGCTGCACTCATTGTGGGAAGCCAGGACACGTTGTTTCGGAGTGTCGCAGAGCACGGGGATTGTGCTTGGCTTGTGGAGCACCGGACCACAAGATAGGATCCTGTCCGAATAGGGCCAGTTCATCATCGGCCCAGACTAGTCCCTCGGTAAGGGACCAGCGCCAGCACCAGTGCAACAGCAGTACCAGCCTCCGAGGCGTTGCCTTGCCGCCTCAGACCCAAGTATTCCAGTAACAGAGACCCCAGCAGTATGCCCTGGTCCAAGCTCAGATTCAGAACCGGCAGAGAGGTTTCTAGCAGGATATCTTTCCTCTTTCTCGTGCCTTCGATTTCCTTGCTTACATACATGATTGCATGATTGATTGCTTAGTATAGCTTGCCTGAGATTAGTATAGCTTGTCTTGCCACTCTAGCCTCTTGATTAAATTCCGAGGACGGAATTCTTTTAAGGTGGGTAGAGTTGTAATGCCCATATCTCGTATTACGTATTTGGAATACGTGTACGTATTTTTACCGTATTGCATGTCTCCCTGCTTGATTTTTTTGACATTTCATTAATTGGTTTATCTTGGTTTGGTTCGGTTCGGTTTGTTTGGCTTGGTTCGGTTTTGCTTGATTTTATGTGAGCCAAACCACTCCCACCTACCACCACCTTCATTAAATATCCCACTCACATTTCTCTCCACATTAACTTTCTTCTTCCCCACCATAACTTCTCCACCAACCTGAGAGAGTGGAGAGCTTAGGCAAGTGCACCTTGCTTCATGGAGGAAGTCCATTTTTATTGTTCCATTGTCTTCCTCATGTGTTTCTAACCCACTTAGTATTTAGCATTTTCCATTTCCATGGCTAATTTCTTGTAGATCTAGCTTTGTGGTATTTTCGTTTTTGTGGGTTTTGATCTACCAGACTTGCATATTTTTGTAAGCAATAATTCCATGTTGTAGAGATTTTTTTCTACCCAAATTTGACCGTGGAAGTCCAAATTTGGTCTCCGGTGGGAAGTTGGGTGGTGCAGAGAAGCCATGGTATTTCCATGAACATCTTCTCTGTTGGCAACATAAATTGTTGCTAGCTTGCATTTTTGGCCGCAGAATCTTGTTTAGCCGCATGGCGTGGCAGCATTATTTGCTTCCTGACATATTTATTAGCCAGCCGCATAAGAATGCATTGAATGCACATTTTTGTTAATGCATTAAATATAGTCATTGCTCCAGAATGCATTGAATGCATTTTTGTTAATGCATTATAATATAATACATTTGCTGGCAACTTAGCCGCATGTATTGCTAGCAACTTAGCCGCATAAGCATTCAAAAATGGAATTAATGCATTACTTTAAATGCATTCAAGGATGCATTACTCTAATGCATTTCCTTAGCCACTTTAATGCATTTCCTCAGCCACTTTAAATGCATGCCTAAGCAGCCGCATATGAATGCATTAATGCATGGCATGCATTAATGTTGACTTAAGCATTGCATGGCTTAAGCATTTGCATGTATTATTAGTGAGCCGCAGAAATATTTATTTGGCCGCATGAGATGTCTACGTTGGCCGCATGGAAAATTTATAAGTAGCATGTAATTGCTTTGCTAGCATTACCTTGTGCATGGAAATATATGAGCCGCATGACACTTCAATGTTGGCCGCATGGCCTTTTCTTTAAATAATTGCATGCATTTACATGCAACCTGTTGAGCCGCATGGCCTTAGGTACTTGGATGGCATATTAAAAAATAATGTAATCATTGCTTGGCCACGTGAACCATTAAATTAAATGGTTCACGTGAACCTTTTCTTACTGCATTAATTGTTGAGTCCCACATGGTCTCTGTACTTGAGTGGCCACGTGTCCCTTTTCTTTTGCTTGAGTGGAAGCTTGCATTTATTGCGGTTTCCTCTCCTTGACTTTTCTGGTTGCATGATATTTCTTGCTGGCCGCATGGCCCCCTTCAGCTATTTTCTGGCCGCATAAGCTTTGGCTGGCCGCATGGGTGGCCTCCCACTCTCTTTGGCCGCATATTTGTTCTCCCACTTTTGGCCCGCATGGGGTCCACTTTGATTGTTTAAATGTTTTTTTGCCTGAATTATGGTCAGAATTTCTTCCCTCTCCCAACATGAAAGTTGTAGGGTTTCTCCTTGGCTTCAAGATATATATATTATGAATATATTATTATTTAATTGCACAAATTTCTCCCCTCCTTGATAAATGACATGACTTGATAGTGACCCGCCGTGGTGCACTCCTGACAAGATAACTTGACCTGACAAATTTGACATGATAACTTGACATATAATTCTTGATAGTGGCCGCCGTGGCGCACTCTTGACATGATAAACCTGACATGATATATCTCGAATGCTGTTGCGACGGCTAACCTGACATGACGAGATTGAATAGCCCGGACACCGTGACGATTGTGCTTGTACAAATGAACCCGTCTTGTCCTGCATCATGTCTAGGATGGGGACCCCTGAGTACCACGGTCAGGGTACCCACTGAAATCAACTAAGGCTAACAACTAGAATAATCCAGTAGTCATGAAGAGATTTTCCAGCTACAGCAATCCCGTTATCTGGGCGCCCCACTTGGGATCTGTAGCCTGCCGTCGAGTAGGGCACATTTCCAGCACATTGTCATTGTTGCACCCTTATTGTACTAATATTCGACCTGGATAACCTGGATGGACTGCAGGGCTTGTGGCTGTGGAATAATCTCGCTGCATCTTGTTAGTACTAGGCCTATGATAACCCTAGTTAGTTAAAGTATCAAGCCGTACTTATTGCTTGGCCGTGATTGATTGGATGCGGTATAATCAGTCTAGTCTTGTCTTGATCCGGTACAAGATTGTTACATGACCTGTTTTCTTATTTTATCTTGCCGATAAATGGTGGGAGAAACCAAGTTCTGTTCAGACGAAGGTTACAACCCCGGTCCTTGTTTGGTTTAAGGGTTGTAACCTGGTTATCTGAATAGTCCCATGGTTATCTCATCGTATATCACCGGCCATGTTCTCTTTAATTACTGTCTTTTATTTTGTAATTATACTCTTGTGCTAATTTGCGGTTTTAGTTCCTAAGTGAAGCCTCCTTTGTGGCACTTGCTCTTTCTGGGGTCTGACCCAGCTGGTTTTGTATGGCCAGATACCGGAGCAGCACCAGAGGATCTACGACCTTCCAGCCACATGGTGACCACTAGACGGAATTCTGGCAGCGAGTGGGTTATTTTTGGCTCTCCCACTCTATTGTAAAATTATTCATTTGAGGCGTTTAGCCGCCGAGCAAGTGTTAGCTCGTGTACATTTTTACTTACTGTCTGCCTACGGGCTGTAACATGATTGGCAACCTAGGGTTGATCATGTATGACTAAAACTCTTGCTAGTCTTGACATTTTGTAATGACTAGCTTCATGATCAGCTGAATATGTAATGTTGGGGACGCCTTACTATTGTATATTTGGTGATCTTACATCTTGTAACGTTTACTTACTTGCTTGTGATTGAGACACTAGGCTTGTTTTGACCATAAGAGACTGATGGATTGTAGATAAACCCTCATATATCTAGACAGCCGTGACCGTATAGTGGAGTGGATCCCATTTCATTATACGTAGCTGGCTATGTCTGCCCCCGCTCTCCAGTATTCTGGTTCTGGGGCGTACATGGTTTAAGTGGTGGCCCATGCAGGTCTTGTAAATCATGTATGTGGGGGTTTACCGAATAGATGTCTCAATCAGTACTCGCCTTTGATCTCTGCTCGTATCTCTTTTCCTGAAATTCTTGTCCTGATCACACATGCTTGTAATCGTTGATCTGTCCTGGTCCTTCCTTATTGTTCCATGTCGTCTTCTTCAGCGGCATTGTTCCTGGACCTACCGATCAGCAAGGCGGAGCACCTCCCGTGGACCAGCAGCAACCAGAAGATCAGGCCCAGCACTAGGAGCAGCCTCCAGGGTCATGCCTCCTGGAGATCCAGAGCCCCCAGTTCAGCCCATCCAGCCTGCAGCAGCCCGATGATGGCACTTTAGTAGGTCTCATCAGATCATTGTTAGCTTCCCAGGATCGTAGAGGAGATGCCTTGCATCGGGCAGTGGAAGATGCTCTGAATAGAGGCGGTCGTCATGGGAACAGTCAACGAACAGTTTCAAGCGCCTGAACCCTCCGTTCTTCGATGGCAGTGAAGATGCTATCGCTGCTGACGCGTGGCTTCAGGACACATAGGTGATTCTAGAAGCAGCCAGAACTCCGGAAGACGAGAAGGTGGCCGTGGTGCGCCTGCAATTACTGGATCTTGCCCGCAGCTGGTGGACAGCGCAGGCCGTGGGATTAGTTTCCCTATCTCATGGGCCGTATTCAGAGAGAGATTCCAGACGAAGCACTTCGATGCGGTGGCTCGTACGATCTACAAACCAAGTTCACCAATCTGAAGCAGATGGGCAGGACGGTCAATGGATATGCGGCCGAGTTTTCCAGGCTTAGTCGGTTTGCTCCCACCCTGGTGGCGACCGAGTTCACAGAGCCCAGCGGTTCCAGCAGGGGCTCCATCTCGAGATTTTGTTGGCAGTGGAACAGTTTGAGCATCAGACCTTCGATGCAGTATTGAGAGCAGCTCGGAGGCACGAGTATACCTCCCACAGGATAGTAGACAGGACCGGAGGTTGAAAGCGATCTCACGGCCAGATACCCAGTCGACAGCACCAGCCCCGGCAGTCAGGGCTTTGACAATTGGAACTCCGAGGCAGGCGGCCTCAGTGACGTCGGTCACGTCCCCTCAGCAACAGAAGCAGAAACAGTCTTCCGCAATGGGCTGCACTCATTGTGGGAAGCCAGGACACGTTGTTTCGGAGTGTCGCAGAGCACGGGGATTGTGCTTGGCTTGTGGAGTACCGGACCACAAGATAGGATCCTGTCCGAATAGGGCCAGTTCATCATCGGCCCAGACTAGTCCCTCGGTAAGGGACCAGCGCCAGCACCAGTGCAACAGCATACCAGCCTCCGAGGCCGTTGCCGCCTCAGACCCAAGTATTCCAGTAACAGAGACCCCAGCAGTATGCCCTGGTCCAAGCTCAGATTCAGAACCGGCAGAGAGGTTTCTAGCAGGATATCTTTCCTCTTTCTCGTGCCTTCGATTTCCTTGCTTACATACATGATTGCATGATTGATTGCTTAGTATAGCTTGCCTGAGATTAGTATAGGTTGTCTTTGCCACTCTAGCCTCTTGATTAAATTCCGAGGACGGAATTCTTTTAAGGTGGGTAGAGTTGTAATGCCATATCTCGTATTACGTATTTGGAATACGTGTACGTATTTTTATCCGTATTGCATGTCTCCCTGCTTGATTTATTTTGACATTTCATTAATTGGTTTATCTTGGTTCGGTTCGGTTTGTTTGGCTTGGTTCGGTTTTGCTTGATTTTATGTGAGCCAAACCACTCCCACCTACCACCACCTTCATTAAATATCCCACTCACATTTCCTCCACATTAACTTTCTTCTTCCCCACCATAACTTCTCCACCAACCTGAGAGAGTGGAGAGCTTAGGCAATGCACCTTGCTTCATGGAGGAAGTCCATTTTTATTGTTCCATTGTCTTCCTCATGTCTTTCTAACCCACTTAGTATTTAGCATTTTCCATTTCCATGGCTAATTTCTTGTAGATCTAGCTTTGTGGTATTTTCGTTTTTGTGGGTTTTGATCTACCAGACTTGCATATTTTTGTAAGCAATAATTCCATGTAGAGATTTTTTTTCTACCCAAATTTGACCGATGGAAGTCCAAATTTGGTCTCCGGTGGGAAGTTGGGTGGTGCAGAGAAGCCATGGTATTTCCATGAACATCTTCTCTGTTGGCAACATAAATTGTTGCTAGCTTGCATTTTTGGCCGCAGGAATCTTGTTTAGCCGTATGGGCGTGGCAGCATTATTTGCTTCCTGACATGATAGCATTTATTAGCCAGCCGCATAAGAATGTTGAATGCACATTTTTGTTAATGCATTAAATATAGTGCATTGCTCCAGAATGCATTGAATGCATTTTTGTTAATGCATTATAATATAATACATTTGCTGGCAACTTAGCCGCATGTATTGCTAGCAACTTAGCCGCATAAGCATTCAAAAATGGAATTAATGCATTACTTTAAATGCATTCAAGGATGCATTACTCTAATGCATTTCCTTAGCCACTTTAATGCATTTCCTCAACCACTTTAAATGCATGCCTAAGCAGCCGCATATGAATGCATTAATGCATGGCATGCATTAATGTTGACTTAAGCATTGCATGGCTTAAGCATTTGCATGTATTATTAGTTAGTGAGCCGCAGGGAATATTTATTTGGCCGCATGAGATGTCTACGTTGGCCGCATGGAAAATTTATAAGTAGCCGCATGTAATTGCTTTGCTAGCATTAGCTTGTGCATGGAAATTATGAGCCGCATGACACTTCAATGTTGGCCGCATGGCCTTTTCTTTAAATAATTGCATGCATTTACATGCAACCTGTTGAGCCGCATGGCCTTAGGTACTTGGATGGCATATTATAAAATAATGTAATCATTGCTTGGCCACGTGAACCATTAAATTAAATGGTTCACGTGAACCTTTTCTTACTGCATCAATTGTTGAGTCCCACATGGTCTCTGTACTTGAGTGGCCACGTGTCCCTTTTCTTTTGCTTGAGTGGAAGCTTGCATTTATTGCGGTTTCCTCTCTCCTTGACTTTTCTGGTTGTATGAATATTTCTTGCTGGCCGCATGGCCCCCTTCAGCTATTTTCTGGCCGCATAAGCTTTGGTTGGCCGCATGGGTGGCCTCCCACTCTCTTTGGCCGCATATTTTTCTCCCACTTTTGGCCCGCATGGGCTCCACTTTGATTGTTTAAATGTTTTATTTGCCTGAATTATGGTCAAATTTTTTTCCTCTCCCAACATGAAAGTTGTAGAGTTTCTCCTTGGCTTCAAGAATATATATATATGAATATATTATTTAATTGCACAAATTTCTCCCCTCCTTGATAAATGACATGACTTGATGTGACCCGCCGTGGTGCACTCCTGACAAGATAACTTGACCTGACAAATTTGACATGATAACTTGACCTGATAATTCTTGATAGTGGCCCGCTGTGGTGCACTCTTGACATGATAAACCTGACATGATATATCTCGAATGCTGTTGCACGGCTAACCTGACATGACGAGATTGAATAGCTCGGACACCGTGGACGATTGTGCTTGTACAAATGAACCCGTCTTGTCCTGCATCATGTCTAGGATGGGGACCCCTGAGTACCACGGTCAGGGGTACCCACTGAAATCAACTAAGGCTAACAACTAGAATAATCCAGTAGTCATGAAAGATTTCCAGCTACAGGCAATCCCGTTATCTAGGGCCCCACTTGGGATCTGTAGCCTGCCGTCGAGTTGGGCACATTTCCAGCACATTGTCATGTGTTGCACCCTTATTGTACTAATATTCGACCTGGATAACCTGGATGGACTGCAGGGCTTGTGGCTGTGGAATAATCTCGCTGCATCTTGTTAGTAACTAGGCCTGTGATAACCCTAGTTAGTTAAAGTATCAAGTCGTACTTATTGCTTGGCCGTGATTGATTGGATGCGGTATAATCAGTCTAGTCTTGTCTTGATCCGGTACAAGATTGTTACATGACCTGTTTTCTTATTTATCTTGCCGATAAATGGTGGGAAGCCAAGTTCTGTTCAGACGAAGGGTTACAACCCCGGTCCTTGTTTGGTTTAAGGGTTGTAACCTGGTTATCTGAATAGTCCCATGGTTATCTCATCGTATATCACCGGCCATGTTTCTCTTAATTATTGTCTTTTATTTTGTAATTATCTCTTGTGCTAATTTGTCGGTTTTAGTTCCTAAGTGAAGCCTCCTTTGTGGCACTTGCTCTTTCTGGGGTCTGACCCAGCTGGTTTTGTATGGCCAGATACCGGAGCAACACCAGAGGATCTACCGACCTTCCAGCCACATGGTGACCACTAGACGGAATCCTGGCAGCGAGTGGGTTATTTTTGCTCTCCCACTCTATTGTAAAATTATTCATTTGAGGCGTTTAGCCGCCGAGCAAGTGTTAGCTCGTGTACATTTTTACTTACTGTCTGCCTACGGGCTGTAACATGATTGGCAACCTAGGGTTGATCATGTATGACTAAAACTCTTGCTAGTCTTGACATTTTGTAATGACTAGCTTCATGATCAGCTGAATATGTAATGTTGGGGACGCCTTACTATTGTATATTTGGTGATCTTACATCTTGTAACGTTTACTTACTTGCTTGTGATTGAGACACTAGGCTTGTTCTTGACCATAAGAGACTGATGGATTGTAGATAAACCCTCATATATCTAGACAGCCGTGACCGTATAGTGGAGTGGATCCCATTTCATTATACGTAGCTGGCTATGTCTGCCCCCTCTCCAGTATTCTGGTTCTGGGGCGTGACACCGACTCCTCTCCAACTTTTCCACCAACCTGATAACGGATCAACCATAACTACTCAATGAATAGTAATAGATTAGTATAGAAATAATGTCAAGTTACTGAAGAATAAGAACTCGAAGACGAACCAATATGGATCTTTTCAAACGATCTCCTTCGAATTAACCGTGAACTCTTCCAATCTCCTTATCCCTCTTCTCTTGAATGTTGCTCATTGTTGTGTTTATTTCTCCAACTAGGTTTGGAAGCCCTAATATAGGTATCTCCAACTAATCCCAAGTCTGGAGCCATTCAAACCATAAAGTAGATTCATTTTAAATCTACTAGCACTTGATTTTCGCCCATAACCAGATTTTTGTTGTTTTTCTCCTGATATCCGATCCAAAGTTTCAAATCCAAAAACTGAGCCTTGAACCGATATCCGGCTGACTGAAATCTAGTATACAAACTAGAAATAGCACCACGAAAACAAATTCCATCGAAATAGGCTGGATGGATAACCTTTCAGGTATCCTTTTATGATTTTCCTGCACTACTTGCGCCAAAAGCACTCCATGTGCCAAATTATATCCTTAAGGATAAATGTTCCAATTTTCTTGCACTACCCAAAACTTGTCATTTCCTTCGACTCATGAGCTTCTTCTCCTCGAATGACGCTCGTCAACCTTCGTACATTCTCCTCCACATAGGAAGGTAACCTGCAACAACAATGGGGATGGAGGTGTAGAAGCCTGTGATGTAGTCAAGTAAGCAGAGGTGGTAGAGGATCTGGTGATGGAGGTGGAGATAGAGTAGAGGGAAAGGAGGTAGGAATGGAGGGGAGATGGAAGAGGATAAGATGGTGGAGGTGTAGTTGGAGGAACATGGAAGAGATAGTAGGGACAACGGTGACGGATAAGCAGTAGAGTAAGAGGAGTGATGGAGGAGGAGGTGTTAGTGTTGGACAAGGAAGAAAATGGACGATAATGGTGGCTAGGGTGGCGGGTTACAATGCTACTGAGGAATCTCCACGGTGGAGTGATGGAGAAATAGGAGAGTTGATGGCAAGTAGGACAGTGGGTGCAGGTATAGAACTTCTTTCATAGATGTCTCTCCCCGTTCCCAGAATGCGTATTTTAATACGTGTACTGTTGAATGTATTTATTTAATATTTATCATGCATTTGTTCTGTATTTAATTCCTTTAATTTTACGCTAATTATTTTTTGTATTTTATTTTCTGCTTTAGTTTTGCTCTTGGGTTCGGCTTGGGTTGGTTTGTTTCCGAATTTTGATGGTTCATCATGAACCGAACCCAACTCTCCACCTACCATATCTTCATTTAAAGCCCCAACCCTTTCTCTCTCTTCATTACTTCTCTTTTTCATTTACTCTTTTCTTCCTCATAACTCTCTCCACCTACCAAACCCATAGGCAAGTACATCTTGCTTCCACACGTGAACCTATTTTTATGGATCATTTATCTTCTCTCGTGATTCTAAGATAGTTTAGAACTTGGCATTAGCATTTTGAAGTCTCATTTTTAGTAGATCTAGAAATTACTATTTTTCGGATTTCATTGATTTTGATCTATCAAACCTCCTTATTTCCAAGTTTTGTTCGTTCCAGATTGTTGATATTGTGTTATACGCCATTCTGACCCATGGAAATCCCATTTTCGGCTTGGAATGAAGGTTCCATGGAATTTGGAGTTCAGGAAGAGTTTTACGCTCATGTTTACGTGCTCGCGTAATATCAGGCTCTACGCACACGTTTATACGTGCTCGCGTAATATCAAGCTCTACGTCCACGATAATTCGTGTCAGCATGAATTCGGTTTACGCAAGTCGACTTGGCTTGGCGTATTACTCTTTGCGCGTATTCATTCGTGCGTAAACTTGACTCTTTACGCGTGCAACCTTTACGCGTGGCTCGACTCTTTACGCATGCAATGTTTTACGTGTAACTCAACTCTTTACACGTACAATGTTTCACGCGTAACGTTATTCTTTACGCGTACAGTGTTTCATGCGTAACTCTATTCTTTTACGAGTACAAGTCTTACGCGTGACCCTGTTCTTTCCGCGTAGCTCTGTTTTACGCGTACTCCTTGGCTTGGCGTAATTCCTTTACGCGATTTTGGTTTACGCGTAATATTATTCTTTTACGCGTACTAGTTTACGCGTAACGTTACTTCTTTACGCGTTACTTTCCTACGCGCGTATTTGCCCTAGCGTAAAGCTTGGCGTAAACCGGTGGCCTTAGTGTAAAGCTTTGGCATAGACTAGTCATGGTATAGATTAGCCTTGGCGTAATCCAACCTTGGTGTTCCTATTGCTCTATACTTTATTCCCCTTATGTCGGCATGGCATTTCTCCTATTATATCCTTATGCCTTTTGACATGAACCTGATAAAATCATGATATGTTAATATTTTAATATTGGTTGTGTGGAATGTTCTCTGTGTCTTGATTGGTTTATGGATATCGAGTGTGACTGGGATTTAACCCTGAGAGTTATAGACTCGACCATACTAAATACTAGTTTGACTTTCATGCCTTGGCACGAAATGATATTGATCGTTACCTTGACTAAATGATTGATCATGCATTCCTAGTTGGAACTAAAGAGACTGGCTTGTCGTCTTACTGAAACTGAATGAGACACATTCATATTAACTATGAACCATTGCAATCGACTAGCCGATCCCGAACATTGGCATATGGACACGTGCAGGCTTCAACTGATTTTTCTACAAAAGCGGCATGTGTACTTTACAGTCAAGGCATGATTATTCCGTAGCTAGGTTTGATTGTTGCATTACGCTATGTAAGACCTACAACTAACCGCACGGGCATCGTTGTAGAGTTATACATATCGTACTTGTACGAAAGTACTCATTCTGGATGACCATGATCCACGGCATGAGATTTCAATTAACATAGGACTACTAAGTTAAATAAAATAACGATTGCATGGAGAGAATGGATTCCCGAGTTCTTACATGGCAGCCATCCTTGGGGCAATTAGTACCCCGACATGCGGCTGGTTCCCACAGATACTGCAAATCTGCCACACGGGCAGGGAGCGGTATCTGCTTATATTTATTTACTGTATATTGATGACGGGCGTCCCGCTGGGACTCGTCTAATTCATGATTGGCGCAATTGATTATTGGGTAGACTAGCCTTGCTTGTGCATAGTAAGAACTGAGGAATCCTTATTTGCATATTTCAGATAACTTGGAACTCACAGTTAGTAAGCCGTAGTAGTTGTATTGCCGTTAAATTGATTTGTTTGTATTGTACCTACTCTGTTAACTACTGAGATGATCAGAATGCCAGGACATGACGGGTCAACTTCTGTCTTGTTTGGTTGGGAAGTTGGCTTGAAGTGTCGTGATGATTTGTGAATCCTAGTAGCAAGCAGAGACCTATGTATCATATTCTTAACCCTTATTACTGATTTTAATTCTCATGTCGTGCTTCCTTGTGGTACTTGCTATTAGAGGTCTAACCTCTCTGGTTTTGCATGGCCAGATTTAGAGCCAGTTTCCGAGGACTCAGTTTACTTCTACCTCCAAGATGGTCAATACTAGAGGGATGATCGCAGGAGGATACGAGTGGGTTCCTTACTTCCCTACTCGTTTTGCTACTTACTTTACATTTTGCCATTTGGCACCGATATGTTAGTCGGATTGTCTTGTACTTACTTTACATAATTGTAACTAAGTCAGACTGCAGCTGATAACGATTGTGTATACCTTGCTATACCATCTGGCTATGTTTTGTACAGCCAGATCTCAAGAACATTTTGACTGAGCGTTTGGGACGCCTTACTGCTTTATCTTACATGTTTCTATTTATTGTTTCTTGTTTGAATGATTGAGACAATTGATGTTGAGTGACCATAGAGAGACTTTCATGTAGTATGCACCCCCGTCTTTTAGACAGCATTGATCGTATTATATGGTATTCATCTACCCGTAATACGTAGCTGGCTGAGTCACTCCCCGCTCTCCGGTATTCTGGTTCTGGGGCGTGACAATAGATCTTGCTAACATTGTTATGTTAGTAAAGTTGTCATGTCCCAAATTAGAATACTGAAGAACGGGGACGAAACAAAGCCAGCTACATATATCCGAGTACACAAGTAGCCCGATATACGGTCACGTCTGTCTAGAAGACAAGTGGGAGAACTCTAGCATGCCTCCGACGACTCCTATGATCGAACAAATCCTATTTCAATCCAACAACAGTAAAAATTAGGAATATATCATACATGAAAGTAAAAAAGACATCCCAAAATGTTATATCATATATGATCATAAACTAGTGAAAACAAAATGTTGCACTAGCAAAGTATCAATATACATGATCACTATATTAGCCTAGGTCTAATATAATACATTATGTTGAACAAAGTCAGAGAAAGCCTCGAAATAAAAGGACTAACACATGCCCTAGCTAACACCACAAAAATAAAATGAATCACGAGTTGTACGAAAAAGGAAATCCACTCGTGAGGCGTGATCGCTGATCTAAGCCGGCGGACCATCCAGAGGAAGGTAGGGAGAATCCTCATGCTCAACGGTTAAACCTGGCAAAAACAAACCATGGGGTCAGAAACCCAAATAGCAAGTACCACAAAGGTGCTAGAGGTGAACGATAACTCAACAAAAACAACAACACAACAACCACATATTGATAGAAATAATAAATGTGGGTCGAGACTATATGCGGTACCAATGCACGTATCTATAGAATGGAAAGGACTGAATGAAAGACTGATCATAAACTAGTTGTAAAGTATAAGGGGACGACAAGATATGAGAGTGCTTAGGAACTACTCTGTAACTGGATCACAACCCGTAAACCAAACAACGACTGAGGTTTCAGTTCGTATCCTGAGATGAACTTAGCCTCTAGCCACTTATCGACACAACGAACGAAATGCAAGCATATGAAGTAACGTACGACCAAAAGTTCATGGCCAATCGTTGCTACATCTTGCTATATGTTAACTAACTAGGGTGATAACAAAACTTAATTACTAAAATGCAAGTTTTGAGGAACTTCACAACTACCTGACTGCAGATATCCAGATGGCCAGGGATCGGATAACGTATACATCTATAGCCCAATAAGACTGCTGGCAGATGAAACATAACATATTAAATTATAGTATAAGTATTGAAACATATACATAGAAAAAAATGTAACTGACTGTGTCGAAACCCGACATGATTATGACTCGATTGTGCCTCAGCACATGTAAATGAGTGAAGGTCATGGAGCCCTTGCCTAGCAGGTTTGAGCCACGCCTTACAGGACCCTTGGAGATTGGGGTTTGTAGTATGAATTTTCTCCTACAATGATCTATTTGTGTTTACTAGTCAATTATCCTACAAGATTTATTTCCAATTCTTAAGTCGTGGACACTCGAGAATTTTCCTAAAATAACGTGCACTAAGTACGAGTAATTTGCAAGTTATTACTTGCGAACGTTTCTGTACTCACACGCGATACATGGTATAACACTCACACTCGATTGCGTAGTGCCAAGGTGCAATAGATTAAGTACACAACAAATATTCCACGGTGTCAAGAATAACATATGTACTTATGTCCAGTATATAGTGAATACAACTTCCCAAAACTATACAAGGTCACAAAATCATGTTTAGGAATCAAAGTAAGAAGAAAATATCAAAAAGGATAAAACGAGAAAAAATAGCCAAAATAGCAAAATTACCAAAGAGCCAAATTTAGATCTAGTGGAATACTGGTGGAAAATATACCATTTTCTAGTATAATGTGTGGAATACTTCGCCATGTCAGCTTATTAGCGACGTATAGCGATGTTAGCGACGTCGATGATACAGATTAGTGACATTTTGATACAGGGTTAGTAACGTAGGGCTATGTCGCTGGACGTCACAGAACGTCGCTAGATATCGTTAAACTACAAAAAATGAAAAAAGAAGCAAAAAGCAGTTTGTACCATCACAGTTTATAAAAGCTGCCAGTAGTTATCAAATAACCGTTTATAAAAAATAGACTCGGAGCAACCCTCCGTTAAATTTCATGGGTTCGTCGATCCCTTCGACGGAATACTCAACACTGGCAAAAGCATATAGAGTTAATATATAATAATAAGTAAATACATAAAGTTGTAGTACATAAACAACGACCCAAGAATGTCACATCACATCAAATATTGTCACTAAAAGTATACAATAAATACATGAAGACCCACGAATGGGCCAACACACGAACAACGAAAAATCTGTCTAATGAAGGACTACGGCTGAACAAGAGGAGCACCATTGTGCATATGGGATAGAAGAAACTTATATTGCTCATGTGAAAGTGCCACCGATGCCGATGAAGGAGGCAGTGTAATCGATGGAGTCGATGTAGGTTGACCAGGAGGGCGTATATCTTCCAATCTAGCAGTCGAGCATTATATGAATCCATGGCAGATACTAGTCTCGTACTGCTCTGAGCCACTGTATCCTGCATCCTTGCCAGTTGATCGTTTATGGCCACCTGTGACCCTTGCATCACCGTATCGTTGCACTCTGTCGACACAACAAGATCATTAATGCTACGATGCGTCCTCTCACTCAGAGCCCTCAACTCCGTAATGATGCGCTCGAGCGTATCCAAT
Source organism: Iris pallida (assembly GCA_029216955.1). Classification (NCBI taxonomy): domain Eukaryota; kingdom Viridiplantae; phylum Streptophyta; class Magnoliopsida; order Asparagales; family Iridaceae; genus Iris; species Iris pallida. The sequence continues at coordinate 30,609,008 of JANAVB010021798.1, forward strand.
CATGTGGTGAGTGTCGCATCGTCCGTCTGCAGCTGAGACTCGGGCTGCTCCGCAATCCTCCGCAATATCTCGTCATGCAAATCAACAACATGGCGGGCAACGCTCTCTTCGACTTGGGCCGACTCCTGTGAGGGATGTGGAGAATGCACACTGGCAGAGAGAGCCCTGGATGACTGCGTTGCAAAAAAGGCGTCGTAGGATCCTCTACCGTAGTACTTACCCCTCTGAAGACCACCAACGGCGGTCATCCATAGCTCGTCCGCCGACGAAGCTGGTGAGAGCTGGAAGGAAGTACCAGCCCCTCCCTCTGCAGGTGCACTAGAAGTCGCCCACTCACGTAGCCTAAGATACTCGCCCTAGAACATTACGCATTTAGATAAACATATTCTTACTATCCAATCGTAGTTGTTAATGTCTAAGGTACTTATTACTAACTATATGAATATCTATTTACCTATTTTTTATGTTATATTAAAATTAACACAAGGTAAAGTAATACGTACATAGCTCTGCGTGACAATCTCATTGATGAGCCTTCCGCCCTTCCGATGGGTGGCCAGGAAGATGGTCACTATGTTGGCGTCATCATCTCTCTGTATCTATTAAACATATAATATTTATTATTAAAACTAGACATTTTATCCTACTTTCATTAAATAATATATATTCAATAAAATACATACCAAACAACAGAAATGTTCAGTCATGGGAATTAAGCTAGGCACACCACTTTCCTGCCCTTGTCCTAGCCGCCTTTGCCTTCTCCGACCTTTCTTTGTACTTAGGGTCGTCGAATCTAGCCCTCATTGTAGTACACTACTCAGGTGTGATCCAACCTTGGATCGGTTTTTCGAGTGATGACGAACCTTCTGGTCATCGATCGCATCACGAATCAACTTGGCGGTGATGATAGGAAACTACTTCAATCTGCCTAGTCCGGTGTGATAGAAATATGTTTTCTACAAAAAGTAAAATAAGAAGTTATATAATATGCATAAAAGATTACTGATATTAAAAACAATAACTTTTACCTTGAAGTGGGCAAACTAGAATGCCTTCCTACTTCCAGGAGCATCTGAGTAGTTGATCCAAGTCCCACCATAGTTTTGCCTCAGAAACTGCCCCTCTGCTCTCTGTACCGATGTGGGACGATATCTATACAATGATAATTAAATTCTTGAATATATAGATATATGTATAAGAAAATGTTAAATAATTAACTTACTTTGTAGGCTTGTCGGTCCAAATCTCCATCCTCGTCTTGTCCGGAGAGGCCATGGAGGATTGCTCTGATATGGAGACGGAGTCGGCTGGACCTCCTCCATATGCTCCTCTGTCTCCATGGTGCCATCAGCGGGAGGAACACTAGATGGGAGAGTAGTCTCAGGCCTGGAGCTGCCGGCCTAGGAGTACTGTCACGTACCATCGATGTAGTCGAAGATGTGACTGGTCGGTATACTGAAGTACTTGGAGACAAGGGTCCGAAACAAGTATCCGGTACCAGTATCCGGTACCCAAGGCAGTCACCAATCTACCAGAGGAGGCTCTAGCTCGGGGCTGACCGAAGTACGATCCGCATCATCCTATCTTACCCGATAATAACATATGATGACAAAATAAACACACACACACACATATATATATATAACATTTCTTTCAAATATCCGTTTGGCATGTCTTGAGGGAGCGCAACCGGCATATCTTTGAGGGACTGGCTACTCCGCCAGTAGGAATTCCACATAATATAGAATTCGATGTATCTGTAATGGCCCCTTAACTGGGGGGAGAGATGTGAGAATAGTGTATTGTAATACCTTTACTGTGATTTGCGTGGAATAAAATTTACCCTTATTCCAAAATATATATATATATATAAAACATGAACACAAAAATGAAATGAAAAAGAAAAATATAAATCATATCACAGTCTTAATGAAATTGCACAGTAAATAACTAGTACATGTTCATATGTCAAAATATAATACATGTCACAAGTCTACTTCGTCTTCTTCTGAAAGTTCATCTTGTTCATATGTCCTCTTCTGAAAGTTCATCTTGTTCATCTTCCTCGTCCTCCTCTTCCTCTTCCTCTTCCTCCTCTCTTCACTTTCATCTACTTCGTCTTCCTCTTCAGATACTTCTACCTCTTCTACATGATTAGATGTGTAATGAGTAAATTTTGTTGAGTCTACATCAACTGTATTTGATACAAGACATAGCGTGTCCTCCTGATAAGCTATTTCGTCAACGTCGAAGGTATTTTTGGCTTTAGTCTTGCATATTGTCCACTAGTCCGACCTCGTTGTTCCCCATCTAGGATAATTTGTGAAGCAAACGAGCTGAGCCTGACTTGCTAGGACAAATGATTCGTATCCTTGATATCGACGCCGGTAGTTAATATCCACAAGACTATACTTGTCAATTTTTCAACCTTGATCTTGGAATGGATCGAACCAATCATACTTGAATAACATGATCTTAGCAGGCTCTATGCGATAATTATATGTCAACTCCACAATCTCCCATAAGATGCCATAAAAATCAGTCTGGATCGACATCTTTGTAGTTCGAAAATTTGATACACAAACAACTGTTTTTTGTAGAACTGAGATCCAGAAAGCTCTATCTGATCGGGACATTTATTGACTTAAATCTAAGTCCATTCACACAATAACTTGACCAGATTTTGACGACATGAATTGGCCCCTTGGCTAGAGTTCTAATAGATTCATTCTTAAGTGTTGCGTCTGGACGATTTACCTAAATACCAGAAGATATAAAATTTAGTTAATGTTCCGTTATTTATTGTGCAAGTGTACATAAAAAGTAATTATCGAGCTCCTTACATATTCACTCAACCAAGAAGGAAAATGACGTCTCATTTCTTGTTCTACTTCATCTGTTATGTATAATCTACTCGACCTCACTTCATCATTAAATGTGCTGAAAAAGCACAAAGCATCGGTCAATTAGTGTAATTATAATAACATATACTATTATATTGAGATGACGTGAACGTGGATTAGTTACTTACCCCTCTAATTTTTCCACTCTATCCTCATCGCAGTTGAGTAATATATACAACTGAGCAGCCCTTAGTTTGTCGTCATTCATATATCTCTTCTTCATTTTTTCAGAAGGCTTTCCGAAAGCATTGAAGACTTTCAATATTGCATCATTAGATTCTAGATATTCGTCGTTTCTCGGAGTTATCGTTCTATTAGTAGCAACATGAGATTTGAAATACATCGAGCAAAAGTTTGTAATCTTCTCGAGAACATAGGCTTCAGAAATAGAACCCTCGACCTGTGCCTTGTTTTCACCTTTCTCTTTAGATGATTCAGATACAGTTCGAACGAGTACATCCACCGTTATCCAACGGGCCCACCAATACGTGCCTTATAGGAAAGATGAATCGGCAAATACTCCATGGAGTCGAAGAATCCAGGAGAGAACACCTTCTCAAGCTTACACAGTGTTACCGCAATGTCTTTCTCTTGCTTTTCTAGACGATCGACGAGCAACTTAGTATAACAAAGTTCTCTGAAGAATATGCTAAGCTCTGTCAAGGATCCCAAATGACAGTCGTGGCTCCAAAATGCAATCGGAATTAACCTCTCCATGAATACGTGACAGTCGTTGCTCTTAATACCCATCGTTTCTTCTCCTTCGGGTCGACACATCTTCTCAGATTCAACACATCCGTCTAGAAATTTTAGGTCTTGAATCCACTTACAAAGTCTCCCTTTATTCTCTTTGTCCAGTGAGAAAATTGTCTTAGGCTGCTTATACTTTCCATTGTCTTACTTTATCAAATGCAACACGGGATGTCTGCATATATCTTCCAAGTCCAACCTGACCTTGGAATTGTCTTTCGCTTTTTCCTTTACGTCCATCACAGTATTAATTATGTTGTCAAACACATTCTTTTCGATATGCATGACATCAAGGTTATGTCTGATCAGATTGGTGCTCCAATATGGAAGGTCCCAGAATATATTCCACATCCAATTATGAGTGCCACCAAATCCATCACACTTGTACCCCTTTGTAGGCTCTTGGATAGAACTTGGAAAATCTTTGACCTCCTCTCATGTCATGTCTTCGGGCCACCTTGGCGGTGGATTGTCCTTCTATCCTCCATAACGCCGTCATGGAAAGCATTAATGTTCCTCCGAAATGGATGACTCTTTGACAGGAACTGTCGATGACAATCGAAGAAGAACGATTTTTCTCCGTGTTTCAAACGGAAAGCCTTATTGTGGTTCATGCAATACGTACATAAGATATAACCATGAGTATTCCTCCCAATAACATTCTATAGGCCGAAAAGTCATTGATGGTCCACATAAGTATTGTCCTTATCTGAAAATTATGCTTTTTGGATACATCATACGTGTTGGCGCCTACTTTCCACAACTGATTCAACTCATCTATCAAAGATTGTAAGTACACATCGATGTTCCTCTTCGGAATATCCGGACCCAGAATGATAACTATTAGGAACATATACGAAGTCTTCATGCACATCCAAGATGGTAGGTTGTACATAGTGACAATCACAGACCAACACGAATACTGGGAGTCCGAAAGTCCGTACGGTGAAACCGTCAGAGGAGAGCCCCAATCTGACATCACGCGGATCCGAAGCAAAATCGGGATACTCTTAATCAAAGTGTTTCCCTGCTTTTCCATCGGATGGATGATCCAAAACTCCTTCGATCTGTTCCCCCCTGTGCTAACTCATATTTTTGGCAGTTTCCTTCACCATAAACAACTTCTACAACCGCGACATCAAAGGCAAATAGTGCATTGAATCGATTGGATTCCTTGCACCATGAGTCCTTCCTGTACTAGTTGTCTTTTAGCGATCAATACCACAAAATCTGCACACTTCTTCATCCTTGTTGTTGTAGTACAACATGCACTCGCGTTTGTGACATGTATCGATTTCTCATACCCCATCCAGAGCGATCTCACCATTCTCTTAAAATCGGTAGAAGTCTATAGGTAACTTGCCATCCTCCGGCAAGATCTGTATAATAAACTCGATCAGTCGGTTGTAGCATTCTTGCGATATATTGAAATCAGACTTGATGCTTAACAGTCTTGTAACCACCTCCAACGGTGAATGATCCTCACAACCAGAATACAATGGAACCTTGTATTCTCTAGCAACTCCATGAACTTTGCAGCATCTGCATTCGGTGCCTCCTCAGTTGCATCATGATTGTCCGGATCGAAACTAGGCCCCGCAACATCAAAAACAATTGTTCACCACCTGTCGTCGTAATCAGCATGGTCGTGGACATCCATATACGGCTTCACATAAGGCTCCTACTCCGAGGTCCACTGATAGTAGTTGGGCATGAAACCTTTTGAGTACAAATAAAATGTCACATCCATTTCTGGATGATATTTCAAGTTACAACATTTCACACATGGACATTTAATTTTAGTGTAGTCCATGTACTGGGGAACGCCTTGGCGAATTACCGAAACTGATCTACCCCTTGTATGAATTCATCCCGCACACCGCACATGTCATCAGGATGACGGTTGTACATCTACGAACGATGCCGTAAGTAGTAATTCATTTCCATTTTTAGATACTTCTGCAAAGATGTATATGAATTGTTCAAGTATATATATTCAAATGGATGCAGAGATAGATATACTTTCCAAACCTAGTAACATGTGGACAACTCCGATTTCAAACCCCAAATCAAATCATCATGTGTTCCTTATGAGCCAGTATCTGAAAATGAAATTTACTTTTGCAAGCCTTTTGAGACTACTAGAGCTATACTAGATTTCCGAAAATCCTAGAAAAGGCTAAGTTCTTAGCCTTTTCTGGTAGAACTCTAATAGGTTCCAAAGGCTTGCATAAGTAAATTTAGTTTATAGAGATTGGCTCACATGAACACTTGACTTAGAAGTGTTCAACATAGGCACGATTACAGTCCAACTATTCTAGACTTATTAAATAGGTAATATATATATAGGTACTAATTCCATAATGAGCTCGACATTAGCCAATACTTTTGATTTTCTAATTAAACGTAACTTATATACAAAAGTTATAAAGTATCCTCGTCATTTAGTTCTACTTTTTCGTAACTCTATGGTTGTAGTGTAGGATTTCCTTAAAGTATTTCTTCAAGTCTAGGCACATGTGAACGTCATTTAACTTGGATAATAGAACGAGCAACACCTGATCATATCCAACCCCAATCCGAGAACAAGATGGATTTGAATCCAAATTGCATATCGAAACTAGAATCCTAGCTATCTAACCCACCATACAAAACCTATATATAGTGATGACCATGCCGAGAACCCTAAAATTCCTTCCGAATCCCTCTAGAATCTGCCCGAAGCCTACCCTTCGTTGTTGAATTGATCGAAAATAAATGTGTGTCCGTGTCTCTGTGTGATTGGAAATCCCTATATATAGTGTGTATGTGTCCATGCATGTTTAGAAATAAATGTTTGTTTATAATTGAAGAGTGTGTGTGTGTCCATGTGTGTATGTGTATGTGTGTCCATGTGAGTGTCATGGTTGTGTCTAGGTCAGGGTTAGGGTTTACCGAGGAAGAGGAGCAGTTGAGGGAGGGGTCGGTCGACGGAGGGGACAAGCCGCGCCGGGGGGAGGAGGGGAGGAGCCATGCGGAGGGAGTAGGGGACGAGGAGCGGGGTCGTTGGAGGGGAGCATGAAGGACCGTTAGGTAACTCTACGGGGGGGGGGGGTGAATAGAGTGCATCGGAGTAATCTATCCAATTAAAAATTTGAATGCAATATGAAGACAGTTAACAGGTACTATGTATAAACGAGGCATATATTAAAGCTGTAAAGGTGAGAAATAGAGACCAAACTCAAACACAACGATTTATCCTGGTTTCCTTCTAAGAGGACTAGTGCAGGCCCGAGCACTCTTGTTCGGAGTTAATCCACTATTTTGAATAGTAATTTACATCATGTGCTTTTATCCGAAGGGCACGTCGACTTCTTACTTCTCGTGCTTTGATCCGAAGGGCACGCAACTTCTCAAATTTGAGAAACTTGTTGAGCCAAGCTCTTACAACTCTTGCAGACTTCTAAACCAAGATCGCACTTGGAACTAGAAGGCTTCGAAGTTGATCTTGGAGATGAGAAAGTTAAGCTCTAGGTATTTGCTCACTAAATAATAGAAAGAATGAGAAGAGATAAGTAGGAATGGAAAAATCCATGTCTATTTATAGGTATTTTGTGGATAGAATTCGGCCAAAGTTCGGGTAGAACATTTGAATTTTTCTGACCGTTGGAAGCACAAAATTAGAATTTCTGAACTGGATGATTTTCCAAACTAGGGTAACTAGCTCGGTTGTCAAGAATGGTATGGTTCAAAATATTTTTGGAATGAGTTTGGCTTTGATTTGGTTTGGGCTTTTTGTGTATTGGTTACATGCTTGTATAAGTGGGCTTGTTGGGTTTATTTGAGTGGACTTCTGAGTATCAAGTGCGACTCGATGTACATAAGTCCTAGACTCAATGAAGTATACAAATTACATTTAAGAATAATAAGTACAACCAGCAACCATCACAGCAATTGTTGAGTCTTCAGTTGGATCATATTGCGACATATCAAAACATGGTTTAGTTAATTATCAAAATCAAGTTGACTGACCTAATGGCCAACAGAGCAGACGCGCCGGAGGGGAGGAGGGGAGGGGCCGCACGAGGGTTGTCGGAGAGGAGGAGGGGAGGGGAAAATTTTCGATTTGGGAAAAGTTTCGAAATGGGGGGAAGTGAAAACGATCGAGGCACATGTAAAATGTTAGTGATGTCGTATACTTACGTCGCTAAGCGTCGCAAATAGAAAATAAATTAGCGACATTACAATTTTCTTTGTCGCTATACGTCGCAAATTCAAAAACTTAGCGACGTGTAATGACGCATAGCGACGCTTTCTTCGCAGTACCTAATTGTAGTCGCTAATCGTAGTAATTCATCGCCGACTACGATTTAGCGACGTCAATTTAATTGTCGCTAAACTTTAGAGACGTATATATGACGTCGCTAATATGCCATATTATGGTAGTGAAGTTTAGGGTTATCCGTTCTACGCACGGGTTTATGGCAATGCCAATGGATATTCTACAAGTACAGGGTAGTCTTACCTATCAAAATAAAATCATAAATACATGAGTACAATAAAAAACACGATATACATCATAATATCATTTTACGAGAAAAAAAATTTAAATACCCAAAAATCAGAAATACGAAAAGCGGAAAAGAATGTGACAAAAGCGAATGAAAGTTCGTGGTAACAAAGTGAAGAAAAAGTAGTGTGGGGATATTTAAGCCAAAAAAAAAAGAAGAAAAGCTCATGGTGTTATTAAGTGATAATTAGCTTATCTTCTTTTCAAGAAACAAGGACTTCCCCCTCCAGCCCTAAAAACCACGACCAGCAACGGCACCATACACATACAAATGCACATGCACATGCACATGCACACACACTGACTCAAGCTTCCATACCCTAGGAAGCCTCTCAACCACATTCACCCCTTCGATTCATGAATATTAAATTATTTAACTCACATATATTTGTTTTTTTTTTTCCACCAGGTTTTATTGCTTATTCATGTGTGGTTTTGCTCCTCGTTGTTTTCCTAATCGTCCGTCTTGTACCACTTTATGGTCAAACACATATGATGGTATATGTAGTAATATGCTCGTTAATGGGATCATTAACGGTAAGTAAGCTCAACTATAATCCAACTCAAGCTAGATTTTTGTGTCACTCTAATTTTAAATTTAATGAAATCTTGGTGCAGGTTATGAGTGTGAAAACAGTAGGCATTGCCTTAAAGCTAACGCTGGAAGGGGCAAACCAATTTGTCTATGTTCAAACTTGGTTTTTCTTGTTTGTTGTTATTGTGTGTGTTCTAGTGCAAATGAACTATCTGAATAAGGTAATGTTACTAGTTAAATTCATTTACCTGTATGTGCCTTACCGTCTTTATTTCTGTGAACTCATTGAAAAAGTATATACCTAAAGATAGATGTCTTCTCTATTTCTAGTGATATAGAACAACTGCAACCATGGCAAATGGAATAAGATACTGTTCTCGCTAATGTTTCTCTCATTACTTTTTAACATTTCATTTCTGTCATTCTGTTGTCAACTTTTTCGGTTTTGGTCAGAAAACTCCTTGGAAAGGTCTTCTTTCAGGTTTTATTCTCCATAATCGTGGGCTAGTGATTCTTGGATCGGGGATGGAATTTTATTTTGGTTCATGCTAGAGATCTAGGTTTAGGTGTAGCCTTCCTCCAGAACTATGTCGAGAAGAAAGACTCAACTCAAGTGACATATTTCATTGATGTGGTTTTAGTACATATATAGGAGAACTTTCCTCGTACCTCTCTATGTGATGTGGGACTGAAGTAGACTACATCGATTCACTAAACCTAACCAAGAAACACTAAATCTAAGGGGGCTGTTTGGTTGCATGAAAGTGTAAAAGTGTAAGTGTGAAAATGACTTATTGTCTGGTGAAATGAAAGTGCATATGTTTTTAGTTTGGCTTAATTGCACTTTGCTACCCTCAACTATTCCGCTTTTTCAACTTGATATCCTAAACTTTTTTTTGTAACAAGTTGATACCCAAAAAAAATTTGGGACGAAAATACCCCTGCTCAAACATTAAAATTACCCCCCCTCCCCCACTCCGGCTACCCCCTCCCTCCCGCTCCGCCTCCCCTCCGGCCACCTCCCTCTCCTGCGTCCGGCCAACCCCCCTCTCCTGCGTCCGGCCAACCCCCCTACCCCCACCGCCGTCAGCCGCCACGGCGGCAGCAGCCGCCGCCGCAGTAGCAGCCGCCGCCGCAGCATCAGCAGCCGCAGCCGCCGCGGCCGCGACGGTGGCACCGGAAGCGGGAGGGGGGGGGGGGTTGGCCGGACGTGGGAGAGGAGAGTGGCCGGAGGGGAGGAGGAGCGGGAGGGAGGGGGTGGCCGGAGTGGGAGAGGGGGGAGGGGAGAAGGGAAGAGGGAAGGGATAAGGGCATTTTGGGATTTTTTGAAAATTAGGTATCAAGTTGAAAAAAATAATAGTTGAGGTATCAACTTGTTACAAAAAAAAGTTTAGGGTATCAAGTTGAAAAAGCGGAATAGTTGAGGGTAGCAAAGTGCAATTAAGCCTTTTAGTTTCATGCTAGTTCTTGTCTGCTGAAAGTGACTTCCAGGGTTTAGATAGGTATATTTTGTAACTTGGAAGTCCACTTCCGTGTTTGAATGACTACAAAAGTGGTGGTAAAGTGAAAAATGCATTATAACAATAATAAAAATAATTAATTAACTACAAAATTAATAATTATTTATTAAGATTATTATTTAACTTATTTTAATTTCAATTACAATAATTAACAGCAAAAACATTATTAACTAATTATTAACTTTTTTATTTATATATATTATAAAATATTGATAACGTTAATTAAACAAAAAACAATTATTTTTCTTTTTTAATGTATGTATATTAACAAATATTTATTATCTAATGATAGTATACTAAATGATATTATTTTTGTGAAAAGTACATTATATTTGGGAGTATCCTTGGTGTTTATGATATGTTCCCGATATATGCATTAACGAAATGGTCTAGATTTTTGGAGGGTACGTACTTACTAGCTAGTGTGTTTAACGACACGGACCAAAATTTTGGAAGATACATACTTCATAGCTACCGTGTGTCCATATTTAACTAATCCATCCAAATTTAATATTACGTTAAATTAATAATTAAATTCTGTTGCTAATTAGTTAACATTAGAAATTATTAATGTAAAAAAAAGACAGTGGGCTTAGAAATTAATAACAAAAAATATTAATTTTCTTTGGCACTTCGGCCCACATCCGTGCTTGAAACACGGATGTCAAACAACAAAAAAGGCAGCCATTTAATGGCCGACATGTACTACAGCCAATATTTTTGGACGAGTTCATGTCTCCACTTTCGTGCTTAGCCATATAGCAAAAGTGGGCTTGAATCCTGATCCTCTCCTCATGTAAAAGCAGCACAGTTCCTGGCCACTTTCAAGCAACCAAACACGCAGTATAGTGACAATAAGGGAAGTCTAGGTAACTGTAAGTTGACAAGTAAGAGCATAAGGAACTTCGTTGTTGTATCAGCACCATTACAATACTTTGGAAGTGTGCAATGTGTATACTAGTAGATCAACAATATTTTTGTGTACTTTGTTTGGGTAAGGCAATTTTCTTAATTTGTTTAAAATATAATGTCAAACACATTCTGTAAACTAGCTCCACTAGGTTTTCTATTGCTTTTTTAGAATTTCCCTGATATGACTCAGAGTTTCTTGAATAGTAGTATTTGTTAGCTCTGGTACATATGACCTTGCATTATAAATTTTGTTGATCCTTCGTTCAGGCATTGGACACCTTCAATACCGCTGTCATATCTCCTGTCTACTACGTCATGTTCACAAGTTTCACCATCCTTGCTAGCATGATCATGTTCAAGGTAATTACTGATCAACTTAGCTTGGTATATATACATATCCTTGATGTTTCTTTGTATCCTTGCTTGATATTAGATATATATGATTCAAAACAATGATGCAGAGGATGATTTCATTTAACAGAAGGTTTAGAAGCCTAATAATTGAGACCTTTGATACGGGGAGGGGAATTCCTGGGTGTGAGACTCAGGGGACATTATGTGCTAGGCCATTATAACGAAAAAGACATTCATGTTTTACTTTAACAACCTTGTCACAAACTTGTGTTTTACTTTAACAACCTTGTCACAAACTTGTGTTTTCTTGCTATGGTAAAGAACTAAAACCATATTGAATTCCTGGGTGTTAGACTCAGGGGACATTATGTGCTAGGCCATTATAACGAAAAAGACATTCATGTTTTACTTTAACAACCTTGTCACAAACTTGTGTTTTCTTGCTATGGTAAAGAACTAAAACCATATTAAATCACGTAGCAACTTACTTAATTATACTAAGATTAGGGTGTAACTTGACATGAAGGTAAATAGGCACTTGCATCATGGAGAATGCAAGTTAGTTGCAGAAATATATCTCCATAAATGGGGTTAAAGATATGTACATCACCGTACCTAGGAAGCGCGAACAATGAAAAAAATATCTGTGCAGTGCTCGTGTCTCATCTCCTCGAATCTGACATGTACAGTACATGATACATATACTCCAGAATATAGGAGTACATGCCAAAATTGGTGCCTTGTCCATGTCACCATGTCCATATCGGGTCATATTTGTGTCTTCTAACCTAGATGGCAACTGATCCATATCGTGAAATATTTGTGTCCCTGTAAGCTAGATGGCAAGTGATCAACCACAAACCAGCCAAAACCAATAGGCCTGGTCTTCTAGATGTTGAATTTGGTGAAGTCTAGCGGAACTGCCTGGGTCCAGGACTAGATTAAGATCCCAACAGTTTTTGTGGGATGGGTTTGGGTCTTGGGATGCAACTGGAAGCTTTTACATATTACAAGAAGGCAAGTAGAGAAGATGTTTATTATGTAGGTTTTAGGATCAAACCTCGGACTTCTGAGTACTGAGCTTCTACCGGACATGCTAAACTGCTATTATGTATCAGCAAATACAGAAAGTTTACTTAAGTTTTAGTCCTTGTAACATATTAATAGCACTATAGTTTCTACCAAGCGGATAGTAGGCTTGACAGGTTTTTAAAGTGTACCAAGACCTGGATTTTATATTCCTACATCCACAGAGAAAGACTCCATCATAGTTTAATAAAAGAGATATGATAGAAGCAACAAGTTTCATTGGATTGAATTTCTTTTTCACAATTTCCCTACTAACATAGCTTTGTATACATGATAAATTTATATTGGACCACATTTGAAACCCCGAAAGTTAGTCCCACGTCGGATATGAGATGAGATGCAAATGTTAGTGAAAGCAAATCCCTTCTTTTCAAGTTGTCGAAGAAGTTTATTTTAGTTGCAAGCCACATCAAAATTTTGAGCATAAAGTTCCATATCCCTTCTACAGTTCTACTCATGTTCTACAAATTGAGTAATTACCTTGTAAAAGATTTAACGTGTTATGAACCATCTTTTGATCATTTCATCTCCTTATGTCGTATTTTGAAGACAAAACAATACCAAGAACAGAGGCCAAGAAACTTTTAAATTATTCATAAATAACTCCTTGTTGACGACCTTTTCGAATTTGGGAACCTACGTCCAAACATCATAACTCCAAGTTCCTTCATTTGAATCAAGCTCCTGCAGATCAAGTGCAAGCACATAAAGATATTAGGACCAATCCGTAACCAAGTATCTGTATACAAGCTGATAATAGAGCCTTGCCATCTCTTATAAAAATCTCTGCCTTAAGATCCCCTCCAAAAAGAAGAGCTAAAGCCTTGTACCCTATGCTTCAAACATGACTGCTCGAGTAATACTTGAACTCAACAAGAGTGCACCTAGAATAATCTGAATCACACAGCCTTTTGTTAGAAGTATCAATAGGACATCCAAGTCGAACAAGGAGGGTAAAAGTGGATCCTTGTCTAAGGTTCTATAACAAGAAAGAGGTTTGTCTTTATATCATTGAGGATGAACAAAGACAACAATTCTTCAAATCCATTAAAATTCAAGTTCTCTATTAAGTGCCAAAGCCCCTTGCCTAAAGGACTTCATCAAGGAATCCTAATGTACCAAATTAAAAGGTTTTCCTAAATCAATTATAATCATGTACCTTGTTTTTTCTGAGCTTAATAAAATCATGTTCGACAAATTACGAATAGATGATTTATGAATATCAAGATCTACTTCTAACAACTCTAAGAGCATCTAAAGATGTTATTTGTAACTCAAGATTGGACAAAAGCACTTCAAGGGTATTAAAATTAGAGTATGAAGTAATCATGGAATGGATCTAAACTATAATATTTATTCTTAGACACAGTCTCAGTGATATTAGGTCTCATTGATGTCACTCGTGATGCTATTGAATAGTGTCTACTTTTGTCCTCATTGATGTACTCTCTTTTATACAGCTTCAGCTCCTGCCGCTATCTACCGCCCTTCTCCGTTCTAACTTGACCTGACCCGCATTTGCAGCCCTCCTACTAGAGCACTTGTTGTAATTGAATGATTTTATTGATTGAGTCTCATAGGCTTTATATAGCCTTTACATGATGGAATATCCAATGAAATATCCTGTAGCATATTCTGGCATCCCAAATATGTCCTCGGGATATTCTCATACTAAATATAACATATTTCCATACTAAATATACCAACACTCCCCCTCAAGATGGGCGAAAGATATCACTAAGCCCATCTTGTCACATCCTCTGATCATGCTCACAGAGCTAAGTCCTTTGGTCAGTCCGTCTGCTACCTGATGCTTTGTTGGAACGTGGCCTAGCTCCAGTAATCCACTAACCAACTTCTCTTTGATGAAGAACCTATTGATCTCGATGTGTTTGGTCATGTCATGCTGTACTGGATTGTTTGCAATACTAATAGCTGACTGGTTATCGCACCACAACTTCATCTTGGCTCCTTGATCCAGCTTCAGCTCCACCAGCATATTCTTCAACCAAAGCAGCTCTGCAACTCCCAAGGCCATAGCTCTGTTCTCCGCTTCAGCTGTCGATCTAGCTACCACTGACTGCTTCTTACTCCTCCAAGAGACCAAGTTGTCTCCTAAAAAGACGCAGTATCCCGAGGTAGATCTTCTGTCATCAGCACAACTAGCCCAGTCATAATCACAGTAGCCCTCGATGTCCATGTGATTATTCTTCCTGAACATCAGTCCCTTCCCGGGGGCACCTTTCAAGTATCTAAGAATCTGGTATATTGCATCCATATGACCCTTTCGAGGGTCATGCATGTAGCGGCTCACCACACTAACTGCAAAGCATATATCTGGACGTGTGTGGCTCAAATAGATCAGCTTGCCCACCAATCTCTGATATCTATCCCGATCAACTGGTTCTCCGGCTTCAGCATCCAGCTTGAACTTCTGGTCTATCGGTGTCGTAGCTGGTTTGCATCCCATCATCCCTGTTTTCGTGAGCAGGTCTAGTGCGTACTTCCTCTGAGAAAGAACAATTCCCTCTGTATCTCGAGCAATCTCAATCCCAAGGAAGTATCAAAGAGGGCCAAGATCATTTACCTCGAACTCCTTGCCAAGCTTTCCCTTGAGTTGGACGATCTCCTGTTCGTCATCGCCTGTAATAATCATATCATCCACATACATCGCAAGCATGGTGATGTGGCCTCCACTTCGTCTGAAGAACACAGTATGATCAGCATTGAGCTGCTGATATCCCATCCCTATCATTGCTCTCCTGAACCTGTCAAACCACGTTCAAGGAGACTGTTTCAGTCCATAGAGGGACTTCTTCAGCCTGTAGACCTTGCCTTCTGTCTGATTGGTGCCGAATCCTGGTGGTATCTCCATGTACACCTCCTCCACTAGATCTCTATGAAGAAATGTATTCTTCACATCCAGTTGGTGTAGCTTCCATCCTCCATTGGCTGCCAGAGATATCAAGGTCCTGACAGTACTCATCTTCGCCACTGGTGCAAAGGTCTCGTCATAGTCGATACCGTACGTCTGACTGTATCCTTTTGCCACCAGTTGAGCTTTGTAGCGCTCAACCTGTCCATCTGGGTTCTGCTTCACAGTGAAAACCTACTTGCATCCGACTGCTCTCTTTCCTTCTGGCAGTCTCACCAGCTCCTAAGTTCGGTTCTTCTCCAGAGTTTCCAACTCATGCATCGCTGCTTTCCACTTTGGATCGTTCTTGGCTACCTGCCAATTGTTAGGTACAGTAACACTATCCAATGATGCAATAAAAGCTCCATAAGAAGAAGAGATATGATCATATGAGACAAATTTAGCAAGGTCCCAACCATATCTATCAGGAGGTTTTTCCGCATTGCTGCGAGTGGACCTCCATACTGATGATGGTTGGGGAGGAGGAGAAGGAAGGATATCACCTGAAGGGGAAGGTGGTGGTGTAGGTGTCTCAGGAGTCAAGACGGGCGCAGACAAGGAACTTAGCACTGACACTGTAGGAACTGGTCCTGCAAGTTGCTTCTCTCGTCTGCTGTAGGTAAGTATCTCCCCCTGAGCTGTGGGCCTAACATCTCTTATTTTCTCCCCCTGTCCCTTTTCACCTTCATGTACCCTATTTGTTCCTCCAAGCCATACTCCGAGATCAGTCGAAATGCTTCCCAACAACTCCCCCTCTCGCCTCATACTTGCAGTATCAGGCGAGATATTTGGGTTTTCCTCCTGACTATAGTATGGCTCATGTTCTCTGAAGTGAACATCCATACTTACAAATTTTCTTTTTTCCACTGGACTCCAGCATATGTAGCCCTTCTGAGTTCCCGAGTAGCCCACAAAGATACACTTGATTGCTCGAGGATCAAGCTTCCCTACCGACGGTCTGTTGTCCTTTACGAAGCATACACAACCAAAGACCTTTAGTGGGAGCATCCCACTATTATTTTCCTCCAGCATCTCGCATGGAGACCTCCATCCCAACACCTTCCAAGGCATCCTGTTGATCAGTTGAGCTGCTGTCAACACTGCATATTCCCATAGACTCTGTGGGACATTCATGTCTATCATCATACTTCTTGCCACTTCCAGGAGGCGTCTGTTCTTCCTTTCCGCTACTCCGTTCTGTGCTGGTGTATATGCACAGGTGGTCTGATGCCGTATCCCTTGGGCGGATAAGTATTCCGCAAGTGTCTTGTTGGTGTACTCCGTTCCATTGTCAGACCTCAGTACCTTCACCACTGCCTTGTACTGAGTCTGGACATGTTTGTGAAAGTCCCAAAAACAGGAGGGGACCTCACTCTTATTTTTTATCAAATACAGCCAAGTAGTATGAGAAAAACAATTTATGAAGGTAACAAAATATTTGTAACCATTCATAGGTGTAGTACAAGGCCCCCAGACATCAGAGTGTACCATATCAAAAACGGACGAGCTCCTATGACCGCTACTCACATATGAACTCATAGTAAGTTTGCCTAACTCACAAGCATCACAAACTAGTTTCTCTTTATTAACTTCTTCATAAATTGTAGGATATAATTTGCTTAAAATACCAAATAAAGAGTGTCCTAACCTTCTGTGGTGGAGTCGCAATGTATCTTCCGCACTCATCTTCTTCAGTCCTCCCATCCCTGCCTTTTCTGCTATAGATACTAATGCTGAATCCAGCCCTTCTCGATCCAGGTACCACAGTCCATTATGCCAAGTGACTGTCCCAAGTCTTCGTCCCGTCTTTTTCTCCTGGAAGATCACCTTAGGAATATCAAAGCAGACAGTACATTTTAATTGGAGGATTATAGAACTAATGGACAAAAGACTGACTGGAAAAAAAGGAGCATGCAAAACATTGGATAATTTTACTAAACCTGTACAATCGACAATACCCTTACCGACCACTGGCTGGAAAGTATCATCAGCTGTTTGAATGCTGTCCGCTGATGCAAGGTGAGTGTAGGAAGAAAACTCACTAGCATTCCCTGTCACGTGCTGAGACGCACCCAAATCGATAATCCAATCCGACGATCTGAGGAAAGACATAGATGCAAGAGCGAGAGAGTCGTCAGTGCCTTCCGCTGACGGATGAGCATACATGGCAGCGTTCCCTCTGACAAAGAATGAGGTGGACGTCGCCTCGGTCCCACTCCTCCTGTCTCCATCGCTCGACGCTCTTTGCCTCCTCCTGAGTACTTCCAACATGTCCTGCAGTGCCTGATCCTCCTCAGTATAGGGACCGTCAGCTGTCTCCTCGCCTTCTGCTACCAGACGGTTCGCACGACAACCTCCTCGACCGCCCAGTCGACCCCTACAACCACGGTCACATCCTCCAAACTGTCTATGTCTTTCGCCTAAATCTCCCTTGATTGGTTTGGTACAAGCATACCTCAGATGACCCACCTCCCCGCAGTTGAAGCACTGCCGGGGCTCTCTCTTAGGTCTGACGATGCTCTTCGACGGAGGGAAGCTCCAACTTCGACGACGTTCGTGTCGTGCTCTCACCAACCGACATCTTCATCAACGTCGCAACCTCTGCAGGATCCAGCTTCTTGATGATCTCCTCCATCGATGCTTCTCCTCTCCGATCATGTCACATCCGCTCTACGACTCACGCTCGTTCTCGTCGTCCGATCCTAGATCCGAACATGTGTCTCTCCCATCTGATCTAGGTCATCGATGTCACATTTGGATTGCCCCCTCATTTCTGTGACGAACGATGATGTCGGCGGTGGTGACGGTGATGTCGGCGGTGGGGACGGCAGAGGTGGTGGTGATGTCGGCGGTGGTGACGGCAGCGGCGGTGGTGACGGTAGTGGTAGTGGTGTCGGTAGTGGTGGCGGTGTCGGTGGTGGTGGTGGCAGCGTTGATGACCGCTATGGTTAGGGTTTGGGGAGGGGGTGACGGCTAAAATTTTTTGTGGCTCTGATACCATGTTGTAATTGACGGCTAGGGTTTTGGGACTATCTCTCCCTCACTCCTAACACCTCCTGTGTTAGGAGTGTCACCAAATGCGGAGCCTTCACCTGAACCATTGTGATGGTATGGTTCCATCTCTTTGAATGTAACATCTATGCTCACAAAAAGTCTTCGCTCCACTGGACTCCAGTAAGAATTTCCCTTCGGAGTCCCTGAGTAGCCAACGAAGACATACTTCACTGCCCGAGGGTCCAATTTTTCTACTACAGGTCTATTATCCTTCACAAAGCATACACAACCAAATACTTTTGGGGAAATAATGTACTTGTTCTCACCTGTAAGCATCTCAAACGGTGTCTTCCATCCTAACATCTGAGAGGACGTCCTGTTGATAAGGTATGCAACAGTCAATACGGCATGTCCCCACAAGTGTTTCGGAACATTCATAGCAAACATCATCGACCTTGCCACTTCCAACAGGTGCCTGTTCTTCCGTTCTGCCACGCCATTTTGTGCTGGTGTATAGGCACATGAAGTCTGATGATGTATCCCATTGGCTGATAAGTACTCAATGGCTTTGTTGGTATATTATGTCCCATTGTCAGATCTCAAAATCTTCACTTTGGTACCGTACTGTGTTGAAACCCTACGATGGAAGTCTTGAAAGCATGCAAAGACATCACTCTTACTCTTCATTAGGTATACCCATGTGACACGAGTATAGCAGTCAATAAAGGTGACAAACTACTTAAAACCATTAACAGCAGTTGTAGGACAAGGTCCACACACATCAGAGTATATCATATCAAAAGCAGCTAAACTTCTATTTTCAGAACTCACATAAGAGCTTCTGGTGTGTTTTCCAAGTTCACAGGCGTTACAAACCAACTTTTACTTATTAGCTTTTTGATATATAGATGGAAACATTCGACTAAGTAGACTAAATGAAGAGTGTCCCATGCGCTAATGTTGGAATAATAATTCTTCTTCTACGGTACTTCGTGGCTCCTCCGGTTGTGCTTCATCCACCAGTGCTGCCAGTGCTGTATCCAGCACACCCCTGTCCAAGTACCATAGTCCTTTATGTCAAGTGCCAGTCCCCAACTGTCTTTCCGTTCCCTTCTCCTGAAAAATAACCTTCGGAATGTCAAAGAAAATAACACAATTAAGTTGAAGAACAATGACACTTATGGACAATAGATTAACAGGAAAGAATGGAGCATGCAAGACATCAGTAAGACACATCGAAGGGGTGTATTCAACTGTCCCTTTACCCACAATAGGTCTAGCAGTACCATCAGCAGTCTGAATGCTTTCTGGTGTCATCAGGTGAGTGTAATCTTGGAACTCATCATGGACACCCGTAACATGGCAGGATGCCCCAGAGTCAATTATCCAATTTATACTTCCCAGTTTGTGGGTAGATGCAAGGACATGAGCAGGTATACCAGTGCTTGTACTGGTATAGTATGTGATGTTACCCCCGAAGGTGGTTGGAGTCGACGTCCCAGCAGTGTTGGCGGGCGGAGGCGGGGCGGTGGGGGCGGAGAAGGTGGGAAGAGGGGTGGCGGCTAGGATTTTGTGGTGTAGGGTTAGGGTTTTGTGGAGTAGGGTTAGGGTTTTGTGGAGAGGGATGACGGCTAGGGTTTGGTGGAGAGAGAGGTGGTGGCTCTGCTACCAAATAGAATTTAGTAGAATATTTGACTTGTTTATTATTGAGGTGGAGCTACACTTATATAGGAGAGGCTAACCCCTCTCCCTATTATTCTACCCGATGTGGGACTAAAAGTCCATTAATACTCTCAACAGACACTTTGGTTTTGGTGGTAGGGAAAATCTATGGCTCAAGAAGTTCATCATAAATGAAGCCAACAAACTCTATATAAAGGGTGTCAAAAAGCACTCTAAAAATATGATTGTTACAATGTTGGCTTTATACTGCCCCGTATACCATTAGTACAATAACGGATAATGGCTATTTTTATAGTCGTTGTGTGTTTAATGCGGCACAGGCTTTCTCTAGACAGTATGCTTTCTGGTATACTGAACAATGATGAGCAATTCTATATATAAATTAAATGATAGAGAGCTTACTGGAGGAAATTTTTGTAAAACAGTATAACGAGCGGTATCCTGTTAGAATAAATTCTGCGTGGAAAGGGAAATTGAAAGCTGCTGTAAATTTGCAGGGGAACAGTATATCGGCCGGTATACCGCCAGACTTCATTTGTCTGGATCTTTTGCTAAATGGAAGAAACTTTGGTTTTTTTTTTTTTTTCGCTTTCATTTGCCAGTTGCCATTGTGTTACAAAAAATCATAGGGACTCGTAACAATACATAAACATCAAAATTACAGGAGCATAATCTTTAGCTTCCTACTTGCTGAAAGTTGATGCGTATCTCCGATAGATAACAACGCTCTTTGATTTGAAGCTCAATGAACTGTTGCTGTATAGTCTTCATTTATCTGCAAAAGTGTTGGTATAATACATAGATAATAGGTCTTTTGTTAGTTATCAAAATCCAATTGAACATTGGGCAAACAAGACAGTCTAGGAAGACCATGACCAGTCAGTAACAATAAATAACAGTAGTAGTACAGTAAGGGTGCAAGACTCAACGGTGTGTTAGATCATGTGCCCCTCACGACGGGGATCTCCATGTCCCATGCAACTCAGAAATCTTCCCCTCCCCAACGCACTAAATGATTATGCTAGTTATTAACTCTGACAATTTATGGTTTTGGATTTCCGGTGCGTGGATCCCCGGCGAATCTAGTCTACATAGAGCGCCCCTCAAGCTGATGCAAGACTAGACAGTTTAGCTTCAATCACAAACTCTAGCATGAGTTATGCTAGCAATCCACGTCGTTACTTTTCCAAGGTCGGGAGTGACCGAAAGAATCAATACAATCAACCAAGCAGTCAGACAATCATTCATGATATCTATACCACCAGTTATAATAATACGGTGCCATAATATGGGTAACTCTAGACAATAATATATAACAAGAAAAGGATACCTTTGTATCCACAGGGAATCATTCAAGATAGAATTAAATAATAAATAAGCTAACAAGATAACTATAAGGATATTAGAGCGGACACCCGGATGGGCCAACAAGGTTCGAGCCCCCCCAATTGTGTGTGGGATTTCCAAAAAAAAAAACTATAGGGGTGTACCTGCACGAGGACACGATCCCGGTCCAAACCAATTCATTCGAACACAATCCACCAATCAACTGAATTGCGAAAGTATCAAACAATAAAACATTTGAAAATCCAATCAAAATCTCATTTGAATTCCGTATTGTGGATTTATCTTGTATTTCGACGAAACAGAGATAAATTCGATATGGGAGATCCAACCATCGAATATCCATGAAAATTTGGTCACACATGTGCATACTAGTGCCACGATACAATGTGCCAAGTATCGAGGCAACTGCTGACGGAATCAGCTTGAATGTCAATGATCGAGTCAAGAGAAACAGGGATTGTCCTGGCAGTTTTCTGCCCTGGCAGTATACAGTCAGTATATTGCTCGCACAGAAAACTATCAGTTGACATCCTTGGCCAATGGAAAATTGTCATTGGTAGATCGATACTCTCTCGAATTAATTCCTGTAAGTTGTACAATGCTCATAATCACTTCTAAAACCAATGTGCTAAATTACAGGACGATCAATCAAGTATGCACTAGATCACAAAGAAAATTGATAAAATACGAATACGACAAAAACTCGATCGACACTCGATATATTTGAGTTCCGTCAAGCATTATAGTCGCATTTTAATGGTGTGTTTGGAATTTTTGGGGAGGGAAGAAAAATTTGAGGGAAAGAAAAGAGGAAAAAAAAGTAAATGAAGGTAAAGCGAAACTCCCAACCGAGGGACCGCCTCGAACTTCTTAACGTGGATAGGAACGCAAGACTCCCAACCGAGGGACCGCCTCGAATACTTAACGTGGATAGGAACGCGAGACTCCCAACCGAGGGACCGCCTCGAAACACTTAACGTGGATAGGAACGCGAGACTCCCAACCGAGGGACCGCCTCGAAACACTTTAACGTGGACAGGACGCGAGGCTCCCAACCGAGGGACCGCCTCGAACATCTTTGAACTCGAGGGAACGACTTTTACGTAGCCTTCCAACTTAACTTGAACAAAACGTGTTCCTTAAGTGCCATGGACCGTGGCTAACTTTACATCGTGCCAACCGTGGCTCGTGCCTGTAACTGACTTCCGTCTTACGCGACGCTATCACCCAAGTCATACGTTATATGACGGCCCTTGAGATCGTGGGACTATTTGACTTGACAACCGCAGAACGAGCGGGACGGCACTTGGAATGACTTAGGTCGATCGACATAACTTTGCCTAACTTACTCAAGCCTACAACTTAACCCGAGGGACGAGCCAAGGCTATGCCAAGCCTTGCGCAGTAGAAACGTGCATGCTTTATCGAGCATTTACGCGGGCGACGCCTATGACTTAGGCTAACTCATCGTTTGTGTCGAATACCAACTTTCCTTCTCCCAAGCCACGGGACGAAGGACCGAGTGTCATTTTAAAGCACGCTGAGCCGACTTCTATTGAGACCGTGGGACCATTTTCCATGTTCTAAGACATTCCGACGGGTCGGGATTATTCCCTTAGCTATGTGCGTTTGTAGCTTTTATATTAGCCTACTTGTGCAAGTTGAAACCACACGAATTATTAAGTGAAGGCAGAGATGAGGCAAGTTCACCGAAGCTACCCCACCTGAGCGATGTCTTCGAGTCGCCGTTGTAAGGCCAAGTCCGAACGCCGTCGGCGTTTCGATTCCTCCGATTGACTTTGCGGGACGGGGCACTACAACATACACCACTCAGAACAAGTCTCGTCCTCGAGACTTTCCTGAAGGCAAACCATCCTATCATTTCTATGGCCAAGACTTAATCGTATACATTCCGCCTACGCGTTTCTTCGATTTCGAGCCACGCTCGTGCTATCGCTAACTTAGTCGTAAGGCACACCAACCGATCAATCAATATTTGAACTCGTCTCAAATCAATGATCACATTACCATCAACATTTCTTCGAACTCACGATTTCAAAATCCACAACACTTTCCCGTTTCTCAAGTCTCACTTGATTCAACGTATCACTTAGTTGGATCGTGCACATATTCCAGGCGTCCCCAAAATACATGCATTTTAGCCAAGCCTCGTGATAGAGAATCCGCCATCACCACTCGAGTCGGATCGTGCACATATTCGGGCGTCCCTGATATACATGCATGTCAGCCGAGACTCGCGAGTGGTGCCTCCGTAACTCCTATCGCTTCGTGCTCGAACGCCTGCCTAACCGCTAGGCTATGTCTTTTCGTCAGTACTGGAATCATAGTTCCCAAACAACGATATCAACACTGACCCCATCCTAAGGTCAAACCAAATCGTTGGTACGGGGTTTTCTACCCAAGCTCGCATCACTCCGATTTCTAAACATCGAGCATCAATTCCCTACACACATCCCAATATTTGACGTACAGGGTCCGAGTCGTTCGGTAAAGCCATCCTACGATAACTCACGTTTCAACCAATTTTACGTCATATCAATATCGTTCGTTCATCAAGACGTTTCGCATAGTTTATATCTTCGAACACGTTCAATATTAGTTCGCCTATCATTCAATCTCAACTCAAGCACGCTATGACACGATTCATCGCAAAACCATAATTCACATTTCATACTTCCAAAATCATCTATTCCAATTCACGTAATCGATCACAAGGTCGTCTGACTTAACAGTATGCCACGCTCCGATCTCACGCGAGTTCGATCATCCCCGGTGGGCACGAATCACCATGCATGCTCCCGCGAGATAATCATTCTCATCGGGACGTAACTCTTGTTTGCGTCTAGACTAGTTCATTCTCGATGCGCGGATTGGACCTACTCAATCCACAAGTTTCATTCATTCGTCAATCAAGTCCTAACATCCTCAAATTTTCCTTCGTATCAAACCGACAAGTCAGGACAATCAAAGTTGCCGCGTCCTGATTTTCTGAGTTCGATCATTTCCGCGACATGAATCACCATGTCAGCGCTCACGCGGAACGATCGCCCCAAATCCGACGCAACGCATGTGCGAGGCTGGAGTTGCGCTCGCGCAAGACAAGACCGTCGACGTTGTGGGTATCAACGCAACCATCAAAACACGATTTCTTTCACCCAACATTCGTCTCAATCAAGATCCTAAATATTGCATCCAATTGGAACGATAACACTTGCGCGATTGTCATTCACCGTGTCAGATTACCCCCGAGTTATCGCGTATCGTCTTTGATACGCCTCAATACCATCGACGATATACGTAACCTGACGATCTTCGTTTGCAACGAATTCTGAGTCGTGCGAATGATGCTATCGTCCGACTGGATTATCTCCTCGAATCGTTTACCACATCTATTTCTTCAACCCAAATTCACGTATCATTTATCCGTCTATCTTAAGTCATCGACTAACGTATTTCCTCAATTCTCATCATTCCTTGCTAACTCAAACCATCGAGCAACATCGATTTCAATCCTCAGAGTCGTTCGCGTAACTTCAAAGTCAAACCTTTCGTGCACGCTATCTTTCCGTCGTGCTAACTTTTCGTATACTATCGTATCAATTTCCTCGATTCGAACTCAATCGTTCTCGCGTTTCATACTCGTGCAATCCTCAATCTTTCGCTCAAATGATTTTCAAGACGGACCATACACCACTCGGGATTCGAGTCATCCAATCTCGTCCATATCACGTTCACGTTATTCGCTAAGACATGTTTCGGATTCGTTCGACGAATCCCTAGCGTAATCGTTCACGTCGCATCGACGCACTAAGTCGTTCACACTATTTCTCAAAATCTAGAACAATCTTCCATGTATGCCTAAGCGTTAGTCTGATACGTTCCTATCGATATGCACTCCAAGTGTATCTCCGTTCCCGACCAAGCGGTACTTAACATCGGTTGTGACTCGTTTGCACCAAAAGGTCGAGGTGCACGATACGCGGACTAAGTCGTACCGCATAACCATTCCGTATGGACTATACTTCGAGTTTTCACGCTTATTTGCTCATGTCGACGTAGGACTCGTTAGGCACGCATACAACTTGCTAACTTTAGCACGCATTTTCTATCAACTCAAGGTCGACACCGTTCGGCCCAAAGGCCACCCCTATCGATGCGTTCGATTGAACGCTTGTACGAGCTTTCGAAAATATTAGACTTATTGTATGGACATGCCGAGGGACGTTTGAGAGAGAGCGCACCAACGATATCACGTTGCGGAAACACAATTCAGAGTTTGCGGAACAACGGAGTTAAAGAATTCAATCGGTAGTCCAAGGACATAAAGCCGTGCTCTGATACCATTATGTCACGCCCCGCTCCCGTAGGAGCGATCGTCCTCGCTAAGGCGTGATGCCGCACGAGCCTAGATTGCGCTCGTGCAAGGCGGGTTCCATAACGGCCGATTACAGCGGCGGCGACGGGGTCGTCGCACAGAAGTCCCAAGCAGAGACATTGAACACGCAGCGGAAATTTAGAACAAAACACAATTCAGTCAAAAGAAGCTCTTTTATTGATATCGAAACAACGGTTACATTGGGAGCGCAAGGCCGAGATTACAATCACTCAGTACACTCGCCTCACATTACAATTCACTCTGCTCTCTCTCATCTTCTCGATACAATACTTGAATCCAGCGGAAGCTTCGGAAGGCGATGTCCATACATTATGTCCCGTATAAGTCTTCCAATCCATGCGGCCGCACGCTTCGAATCGCCAAGGAACTCCGTGTCTCGACGCATCCAAGCGAGCTCCGCGCCACGAGCTTCTACCTGTGCCTGCACATAAACACTGTGTGGGTGTCAGTACTCAACTGTACTGGAGGAGTGAGCTCCTCGCCCACCCATACAAAACCGACACGTTTATTTTACTTTGTGCAATACAAGCCCCTTTACGATTGTCATTCTAGTCTTGCCTTATGATCGATTTTAGGACCGACGCTCGGCCTATTTAGTGTCTTTAGACCATCTTCGTGCCTTGCACTAATAACGTACCCATACTTTGCCTCTAGACCTTTCTCGTGCTTGCATTGTCAACGTACCGACTCATACTTATCTTTCGCACCATACTCTTGGACGTAACGACTAGGTTGTGTCAAATACTTGCCCTATGATCCTTCTCGACTTAACTCGAAACGTATAACCCAACTTGTGGAACCGATGTTGAGAACTCAAGTACAATAACGTATCTCGTGCCGAAGCATGTGTCTTTACGTATAACCGAATCGTAGGCTCTATAATACCTTGGGTGCAACCGAGCACACATTTCACCGTTCAACGCATACCGTGCTTACACTTCCTTTGTTACGGCCGACACCGTGCATGCGGATTCGCCGCTTAGCACGCCAATTATCTATATGAAAGGCCACTGGCATGACAAGCCATCGCGGACATAGCTCGGGTAGGCGGCGGGTCCTTCGATGCAAGGTAGCTAGCCCCATGGAAAGCCTCCGACTATCCACGCAATAAAAGCATGCGTTGCTATAACGTCTACCCCCTAGGATGACTGGGCCCGGTGCCCCGGCGTATAACCAGTCTAGGCAGAAATCCTTGTCGACAAGGTGTCCAATGACCACGCACCTACGAGACATCTAACTCACGTAAATGCATGGCCTACTTGTTGGTACGACCGGGACTATACTTAGCAACTCGTGCTCTGAATCACACTTGGCATAACGTGCCTCGGGACCGCGAAACTCCCAACCGAGGGACCGCCTCGAACTTCTTAACGTGGATAGGAACGCAAGACTCCCAACCGAGGGACCGCCTCGAATACTTAACGTGGATAGGAACGCGAGACTCCCAACCGAGGGACTGCCTCGAATACTTAACGTGGATAGGAACGCGAGACTCCCAACCGAGGGACCGCCTCGAAACACTTAACGTGGATAGGAACGCGAGACTCCCAACCGAGGGACCGCCTCGAAACACTTTAACGTGGACAGGACGCGAGGCTCCCAACCGAGGGACCGCCTCGAACATCTTTGAACTCGAGGGAACGACTTCTACGTTGCCTTCCAACTTAACTTGAACAAAACGTGTTCCTTAAGTGCCATGGACCGTGGCTAACTTTACATCGTGCCAACCGTGGCTCGTGCCTGTAACTGACTTCCGTCTTACGCGACGCTATCACCCAAGTCATACGTTATATGACGGCCCTTGAGATCGTGGGACTATTTGACTTGACAACCGCAGAACGAGCGGGACGGCACTTGGAATGACTTAGGTCGATCGACATAACTTTGCCTAACTTGCTCAAGCCTACAACTTAACCCGAGGGACGAGCCAAGGCTATGCCAAGCCTTGCGCAGTAGAAACGTGCATGCTTTATCGAGCATTTACGCGGGCGACGCCTATGACTTAGGCTAACTCATCGTTTGTGTCGAATACCAACTTTCCTTCTCCCAAGCTACGGGACGAAGGACCGAGTGTCATTTTAAAGCACGCTGAGCCGACTTCTATTGAGACCGTGGGACCATTTTCCATGTTCTAAGACATTCCGACGGGTCGGGATTATTCCCTTAGCTATGTGCGTTCGTAGCTTTTATATTAGCCTACTTGTGCAAGTTGAAACCACACGAATTATTAAGTGAAGGCAGAGATGAGGCAAGTTCACCGAAGCTACCCCACCTGAGCGATGTCTTTGAGTCGACGTTGTAAGGCCAAGTCCGAACGCCGTCGGCGTTTCGATTCCTCTGATTGACTTTGCGGGACGGGGCACTACAGCGGTGGTGGCACTTCCGGAGGAGAGGCTTCCGTTTTCGAGTTCGGATCAGGAGGGGACAACTCTGGGGATGCCGGCTGGCAGACTGTGACGAGACGACGGACTGGAGGACGGAGAGGAGCACAGTCCCAAGTTTCGGGAAGGGCGGGGCCAGAAAATCATGGGAATCGATCCCTGATTGGCGCCATGGATCCCCGGCGCCGGGGGGGAGGCACGGTGCGATCAGTTCCGGGTTGGAGGCCTAAGACGACGGCGGCCGAGAAGGCTAAGGGTATTGCTACCGATACCGGCAGGACAGGCCAGGGCCCTGTTAACCCCCCGACCAGGACGCACACTGAGGAGCAGAGGCCTCGGTCATGGAAAAAGGTCTGCACGCCAGTGACTGAGAAAAGCCCGATGTCGATGGAGTTTGTCCCACCGATGTCGGTTGGAGGAGGACTTCGGGCATATTTCCCCGCTGAAAAAATAGCGGTTGTTTCCGAATTCTTGAAGAACACTCTGGTGTTATATGTGTTAGGGAACAAGCCGTTCTATGGCCAAATTCGGGGTTATGCGGAGAGGGTCTGGAGACCCAAAGGGAGCATGGAATTCTTCTCTCGGGAGAACGGGTTCTATTATGTCAAATTTGGATTAGCGGAGGATATGTCCAGGATCCTTCAGGGGAGCCTTGGTCATTTGATGAGAGACTCATTATACTGAAGGAGTGGACGCCGGAGTTGAGGTGTGAGAAGGATGTGCTGAACGCTATCCCCATCTGGGTCAGATTTCCTGAGTTCCCAGTAAAGTATTGGAGTATCTCGCTGCTCATGCGACTTGCCAGTCTTGTGGGGAAGCCGATCAAAGCAGACGAGGCCACTACTTTTCGTACCAGACTGATGTATGCCAGGGTCTTCGTGGAGATCAAGGCGGGCTCTGTGCTACCGAGTACGCTTGAGTATCAGGTACCGTCTGGGGAGGTTCTGACGCAGGCAGTGGAGTATGACTGGGTTCCCCCTATGTGTTCTCACTGTGAGTGCTTTGGACATCCTACCAGTGCGTGCAAATACAAGGGGAAGGAGACTGCCAGGCCACAGACGACTCAGACGGAGGTACCTAGGAAGGAGACGACCTCTAGTCACCTGCCGGGGGAGACGGAGCCAGTCAGACATTGGGAGGAGGACACAGGGATGGAGGTTGACAGGAGGCTGGAGTCAGGATCACCGCAGAGAGAGGAGAGCACGCAGGGTGCACTGGTCCCGTTCATACCACAGAGGACCATCGTGACCAGGGGTATGAGCACGGCTGGTGGTAGTCAGATGGTGACGGAGGCCTCCCCGACGATCATGGTGTACAGCAGCAGGAAAAGGCATGCTCCGGCCACACGGGAGGATATCCCTCAGGCAAGGGATATGGATGAC
Organism: Iris pallida; assembly: GCA_029216955.1. Classification (NCBI taxonomy): domain Eukaryota; kingdom Viridiplantae; phylum Streptophyta; class Magnoliopsida; order Asparagales; family Iridaceae; genus Iris; species Iris pallida. The sequence goes on from JANAVB010021798.1 coordinate 30,638,741, forward strand.
CAGACTGAAGACAATCCTGACTGGGCTCTTACACTCAGCAGGATCCAGGCCCACCTTGCTCCTTCTTCTATGGTAGATGCTATCATTGATCAGGCGGATGAGACACTTCCCTCGAGTGTCGATCCAGACGAGTGCCAGGGGGACCCATCCTCTCTTTATTAGATGTCGGTCCTAGCGTGGAACATTAGGGAGGGTGTTCCATAGGACGATGGAGGGAGATTGGAGGGGTTCTGAGACGAGAGGCGTGTGACATTGCCATCCTACTGGAGACGAAGATTAGAGGGGCCGCTATGCTCTCGCGTAGGACTCCGGCAAACTGGAATCACATTCACAACTTAGATATTTGTGGTATGGCAAGGATCTGGGTTAGGTGGAACAAAGGGAGTTGGGAAGGGGTGCAAATCCACAAATCAGAACAACTCATCGGTGTTACTTTTGTGAACAAAGGTGGGTTCCGATTCATCCTGGGGGCTGTCTATGGGCACAATGATAGGAGACTACGGGAGGCTTTGTGGGAGGATATTGTGCATCTGGATCTCATGGCGGACAATCTGTCTCTCCCTCTGCTCATCATGGGGGACTTCAATGCTATGCTGCTTCGCCATGAGAAGGTAGGAGGTCGTCCTATTCCGGATTCGATCTTATATGACTTCCAGAGGTGTCTGCTTCTGTCAGGGATGCGGGGGCTGGAGCGAGCTGGACATATCTGGACCTGGCACAACAAGGCTACTCATAACCGAATTGCTTATCAGTTGGATCGGGCCTTGGACAATAGTGAGTGGTTCAGGTGCTTTCCGAACTCGGTGGCGGAAGGTCTGGCGGCGGGTACTAGTGACCATTCTCCTATCCGGGTTGGCTTCGGTGAGAGGCCTACTCTGAGGGCGAGGCCATTCCGGTATAACAACAGCTGGTATCTGTCGGCCGGATATGAGGAGGTAGTTACGGGAGAGATGCAGCACTTCCGGGAGGGCACGGCTCAGTTCCGTATGGTTCACAAACTTAAGCAGCTCAAGCAGGCTATCAGGGGGTGGGTGAAGACGATACCGCGGACTTCTCTAGCAGATAAGGAAGCCGAGCTTCGGGACACTCAGGTGGCCCTCCAAGCTGACATTCTGAACGGGGAGCTGGCGGCCAAGGAGAAGCTCCTGATTGAGGAGGTTAGCACCATGCGCCAGCAGGAGGAGATTAGTGCGGCACAGAGGGCTAAATGTACATGGCTTAAAGATGGAGACTGCTGCACCAGATTCTTCTACGATGTGATCCGCGCCCGTCAGCACCGGAACAACATTCCCAGACTTCTGAATGCTGAGGGACGTCTTGTAGGGGACCCGGCGGAGATTCAGGAGGAGGCCGTCAGATTCTACACGGCCCTTTATCAGCAGACAGACTACTCTAGCACGTTCCCTGCACTTGTCACGAAGAGACTGGTGTCCCGACATGGGAACAGTCTGCTTCTGGCACCTGTGAGGATGGAGGAGGTGGAGGATATTGTTATGAAGGCCAATCCCAACAAAGCTCCCGGGCCTGATGGCTTCTCTTCAGGGTTCTTTAAGCGACACTGGGATGTGCTTAAGACCCATGTCCTGGCGGCGGTTCAGGAGTTCTTTGTGGAGGGCAGGCTTCTGAAGGAGATGAACTACACTTTCTTGACGCTGGTTCCTAAAAAGGAGGGAGCGACTTCTCTTGCGGATTTCTGGCCCATTGCTTGCTGTAATTTTCTTTACAAGATTATCACTCATCTTATGTGCAGGCGTATGGAGGAGATTATGCAGGGATTGGTGTCCCAGAATCAAGCTGCGTTCATCAAGGGCCGGTCGATAGCGGAGCACAGCCTGCTAGCTCATGAGATAGTGAGGGAGTTCAGCAAACCTGGGGGGATGAAGGCTTGTGTGAAGCTTGATCTCCGGAAAGCTTATGATACGGTCAACAGGGACTTCCTGTGTCACTTGATGCTTGCCATGGGATTCGACGAGAGGTGGGTTGCGAGGGCGAGGGAGTGCATTTGCTCCCCTACTTTCTCAGTCCTCATCCAGGGCACGCCACATGGCTACTTCAGTAGCAACAGGGGGTTGAGGCAGGGTGACCCCCTCTCCCCGTATCTATTTACCTTGGTGATGGAGTACTTTACTTGCATGATGGATACGGCAGTGCATAGCAAGAGGATCGTCCCCCTTTTCCGATTGGTGAGTCCGGTTGTATCCCACTTGATCTATGCTGACGACTTATTGGTGCTTCTCCAGCCTTCCATGCGGGGAATGAGAGCGCTCTCTGACATTATGGAGGAGTTCGGGCGGCTATCTGGGCTCCAGTTAAACAGGGAGAAGAGCAGAGTCTACTTTAGCTCCCGGTGCACACAGCAGGAGGAGAGAGCCTTCGCCTTAGGTGTGGACAGAGGCGAGCTCCCAGTGAAATACCTGGGGGTCCCGCTGACGGTCAACTATGCCAGAGAGCAGGATTGTCACAGCTTGGTGGACTTTGCTCAGATGAGGGTGGAAGGCTGGCAAGCTGCGGGTCTATCTTTTGGCGGCCGGATAGAGTTGGTGCATTCGGTTATTGCAGGCATTACGATGTTCTGGTTCCAGTCTATCCAGGTCCCCATGGCTACTATTCGTAAAGTGGAGGCCATATGTGCTGACTTCATCTGGAGGGGAGGGATGCATGCGATATCCTGGGACCAGTTATGTCGGCCTCGGGAGGAAGGGGGAGTGGGGTTGAGGCCTCTCCATACGGTCAGGAAGGCAGCTTGTGTGAAGATGGCCTAGAGATTCATCAAGGGGGGTCGCTATGGGCAGAATGGATGACGAACAGATACCTGAGGAGGACCAACTTCTGGGCTTGCAGGATAGACAATAATTTCTCGGTCATGTTCAAGGCCATCCTGAGGTGTAGACCGGTGCTTCAGACCGCTATTTGCAGGCAGATGAAGGATGGGACGACTACCGACCTCTGGCTGGACCCTTGGTTGGGTTCCAGATCCTTGCTCGATCTTCTGGGGGGACAGCTGGACAGAGAAGCGGGCAGGGGGCTCACTTGTAGTCGGATCATTAGAGATGGAGTTTGGAGGCCAGAGGGATATACTTATACTGCTCAGCTAGCCGAGGAGATTCGCCTTATTACTATCAATGCTAGCCAGGCGGAGGATACATGGTGCTGGGCCGGCCCAGGTACGGGGGGCGGGTCAGGGTTATTCTGCTTTCGTAGTTGCTACGATCTGGTTCGGACCCACCACGACCTGGCTAAGGAGGTGGACTTCATTTGGGGCAAGGGCGTTGCACGGAAAATGCAACTATGTGCATATCGTCTTTTCCGGGGTAGACTGATAACGAGAGACAGACTCCTCCGGTTTGGGATGTAGATCCCGGATGCCAAATGTGTGCTATGTAATGAGGACGATGAATTTATGGGGCATCTCTTCTTTGTTTGCCCGATGACCTGGCACATTTGGACTGAGCAGTGTGCACAGCTGAGAGGAGGAGTTGGGGTGGATCGAGACATCCGGAGCATTCTCAGCTGGATCCGAGATCACAGAGGCCGGGATCCGGAGTGGGCTAGAAGAGCCAGAGTTCGTCTTGCTGCGTCTGTTTGGCACATCTGGAAGGAGCGGAACAGACGTATCTTTGAGGGCTTGACTACCCCCCCTATTGGAATTCTACATAATATAGAATTCGATGTATCTGTAATGGCCCCATAATATTATTATTTGGGGCATGGAGAGTTGTGATGTTGTACTTTAATACCTTTTCCGCTATATGCGAGGAATAAATTCACCCTTATTCCAATAATATATATATATATATATATATATATATATATATATTTTTTTTTTTTTTTTTTTTGGGAATCAGGTAAATTGTTTCTGGAATCGCTCCCACTGGGATTCGAACTCCTGACCACTCGGGCCGCATGTATCTCTCTTAACCACTAGGCTAGAGGTCATCTGCTATATATATATATATATATATATATATATATATATATATATATATAAAATATATATATATATATATATATATATATAGACACACACACACACGCACAAAAAAAAAATATTAAACAAGTGACAACAAAGCTTGATTATGTTCGAGAATGTCAGCCTCACACCCTTATATGTTGAACATCAGACCTTTTGTTAGGTTCTATGTCCAAGTTCCAGATTATCAAACGCCTTAAATCTAGTTTTCTCTCCTTTTTTTTTTTTTTTGCTTTACTTTTGAAATCAGGATTGGGACACGCAAAATGCTTCGCAGATTGCAACAGAGTTATGTGGGTTTGTTACCATTCTTTCTGGGACTTTTCTTCTTCACAAGACAAATGATATGGGCAATCCACCACCTCCAGAAGAAAATACAAGGAACAACAGCTCGTAGCTATTGCAAAGTAGCAGATGTTCCTTCAATTCGGTGACATTGAAGGTACAAGCTCACAGGATCATAATTCTCACAAGCAAAAGCAAGCTGGAGCTTGATCTCAACTCTCACACTGGCAACCAACGATTATCACAGTTTGTTTCAGCTGAAATAGGCCAGGTCCTTTGCTGCAACTTCTTAACTAGGGGCCTTGATCAGATGGAAACTTACTTGTGAACTTGTTTTGATTCCTTAAGGGATGGAGTTTATCTGTTATTCATAATCTTAATGTTAATCGAGGACAGAAAGCAAAAAAGTTTTGCTCTTGCTATTAACTGTAAGATGCCTATTTTTTTTCTTCCAGCTATGAGCTACATATTCCCCAGAACATGTCCAAAGATAATGTAACAAACAATCATAAAATGAAATTTGAAGAATGATTTTTGAGACTGATGTTTAGGGGCTATTCAGGTTGTCTGTCTGTTTCATGTTAGAAGACGGAGGACATTGATGAGGTCGTTTTTGTATGATTTAGAAGGTTGTACTTCAACTACCAGTTAGAATTTGAAGATCAGACTGTTTTACCGGTTAAATTCTTGACCCGAATTATATTGGTTGCCTTGAATGGTCCAGAGCACTAATTTACAAACCTACTAGGCCTTCCATATGAAGCATAACTTGGAGGTTTTAATAAGCTGGAATTTATTCCTCATTTGATATAAGGTTCTCCTCCATGAAAAACAATTTAATTATGGAAACAGTTGCCGGTAACCCTTGCCTCTCGACATTCTCCAAAATATTTTATTTTATTCTATAAATAACAATAAATAAAATGTCAAAGTAAAGAACATTTCAAATGATTAAATCTATAAATAAAAATAAACAAAATGAACATATACAATTCAATGAAATACATTTAAAATTTAATTAAGATTCTAAGTAAGGTTTTGATATGACTTTCAAGTTTTAAGAAAAAAATAAAAGAGAATCAATCATTAATCAACTTAAGAATGAATATATCTACAAAATTGTGTGGCCAACTATTAATTAATTGTCAGACATGAAGGGAGAAAGAATTAATTTATTAGGAAGAGATAGAGAGTTCTCAACCATTAGATATGCTTAGATATTTTAATAATCATCATCCTTTGTCTTTATCTTTTTTTTTTTCTTTTTTGCAGAAAATACAATTGTTCTTTATTATATAGGTTACTTTTTACAATTTTTTTTTTAATCATTACTTAGGTACATCATCAAACATTTCTCAACCATTGGATATGCTTAGATATTTTAATCATGATCATCCTCTATCTTTATCTTTCTTTTTGCAGAAAATACGATTGTTATTTATTATATAGGTTACTTTTACAAAAAATATTATTTTTCAATCATTACTTAGGTTACTTTTACAATATATATATATATATATATATATATATATATATATATATATATATATATATATATATGGCAGCGGCTACGGTTTCTTCCCAAGAAGTAGGTTTCCCGGTGTGGGATCCAGGGCTTGGAGGGAATGAGCAGGGCGGCACCGATCGACAACAGGAGGAAGGGAGAGCGGTAGATGGCGGGTGGAGGACGGTTCGACGGCGGAACCGGGGGAGGGGGCCCGGACCATACTGGAAATCGATAGATTGGATTCCTCGATTGGTTATAAGAGGCAGGCTGGGAAGAGTGGCAGGTAACTTCGATGGAGGGACGTAGGCGAGGACCTGCAACCATGAACGAGGCAGCGCCTCCAAGAAGGGTGATTATTAGTAACTCTGTGGCGGCGCAGGTGCGGGAACATGTCTTACCATGTACCCCATTGATGGTAGACAAAGGAAAGGCACCGGCAGGGGAGAGGCCACAAAACAAGACACGGGCAGAGTTCGTCAGAGCGGATTCGGTGAATTCGTTAGGGCAGATGCATTATGTCGCACCAAAGAAGGTGGACTGGACTCAGAGTCTCTTTTACGGAGGAGGACCTAGCAGAGACAAAGGATTATTGGAAGAACACAATCAAGCTTGCAAGCTTGATTGGCAAGCCTATCAAGGCTGACGAGAAAACTACTGCCAGAGCAATGATGGATTTTGCTAGGATTTTTATTGAAATCGAAGCTGGTAAAGCTCTTCCATCTCATATTGAATAAGAAGTTCCTTATGGGGAAGTATTTATTCAAAGGGTCGAGTACGAATGGGTGCCGCCCACCTGCACGCACTGCCGACAGTTTGGACATCCTTCTAAAGACTGTATTCTTGGTGAGAAAGATGCTGTAGAGGCGGAGGCAAATAACCGACAGAAGGAAGGAAGCTTCGAGGAAGGGAAAACTGCTGGGACTGGAAAAAGAAAGAGGTGCCATATACAAAGTAGTTCTGAAGGCAGGGAAGGTGAGCGGATGGTAGACTCGTTGGAGGGGATGGACATGGAGATTGATATTGGGCTACATAAGATAGCCTCGCAAGGTCCGACACAAGCGGAGGTGTAGGGTCTGCCAGTGGGATACGAGACAAGGCTAAGACAGCGGAGGGCACTACGGGTGGAGGAGCAACTTTGGTATTTCAATCCCAGCAGGGAAAGGAAGAAAATAGTTGTGGTGCGGCCAAAAACAAACTATCCAATGGGGGTCATAGGCGGTCAGTAGCAAGTTTAATACAGTGGAAGGCAAAGGATGGGCATACACAACAAGTAGAAGGAGGAGGAAGTCGGAAAAGATATGCAGGGATCTCAGTTGAAGATGTGGATAGACTAATGCATGGACAACACACTGCAGGATTGAATCTTTGCATAGATAATCCTAGATGGAGTGATATGATCCAAAGTCAATCGAAGGAGACATGTAAGCTGTGAGAGGAGGAAGCACACAATGAAGAAGAGTCTGGTCTGCACTCAGAGGACAAGACTTTGGAGATTCCTGGGGACATATATATCATATAGATGTCAATGATGACATAGAATGTGCGAGGTGCTTGTTCTATGGGGAGGTGGAAGGAAATCAGCAAGGTAGTGTGGAAGGGACAGTTCAGTATTTGTGCCCTACTTGAGACTAAAACTAAATCAGGTGGAATGATAAAGAGAAGGACAACACAATACTGGCAACAAGTGAATAACCTTCATTTGTGCCATATGGCCCGTATATGGGTTAGATGGGATAGCAGACAATGGGATGAGGTACCGGTGCATGTCTCAGAGTAGATGATAGCAATGCTTTTTACTAATAAAGGTGGCCTTCAAATTCTCTATAGACATAATGATAATGATAGAAGGAGAAGGGAGGAGTTGTGGAAGGAGGTAATTCATATTAGTGTGTTGGCTACATCCCAATATAATCTTCCACTTATTCTCATTGGTGATTTTAATACTCTGTTATATCCCCATAAGAAAGTGGGGTATGAAGGAATTGTAGGCTTGTCTCCTTCAGTCGGGACTACAACCATTGGAGCGGACTGGACACATCTAGACGTGGAATAATAAAGCGGTAAAGAAGCGGGTGGCATGTTAATTAGATAGGGCATTGGGGAATCAAAACTGGTTTTAAACATTCCCCGAAGCGAAGGCCGAGGGTCTTCCAGCTGGGACAAGTGACCATTCTCCAATATGCGTCCACCTAACGAGATCGATGCGCACTCGATCACGGCCATTTCGATACAACAACAAATGGCATAGTATGGAGGGTTACTTGGACGCGGTCAATGGTGGGTTGCAGACGGTGATTAGGGGTAATCATCAGTTTCAAATGGTGCATAAACTCAAAGAGGTGAAGGCGGCTATAAAACAGTGGAACAAGTCCCTGCCAAAGACTTTACTTTTTTGTAGAGGAGAAGAAGCTGCAAGGACTTCATGACCGACTGCAGGAGGACGTGGAAAATGTGGAATTTGCCAAAGAGGAGCAGAACTCATCAACAAAGTTGGACGGCTTCGGATGCTCGAGGAAATTGAAATGGCTGAGCGTGCAAAATGCCAAAATGCCAATGGCTACATATGTACGGGATTCTTTTATGACATTGTCTGTATGAGACAGTATAGAAATCACATGTCCAGACTCATAGGGACAAATGGACGGGTGGAGACATCATGTGTTGACATTCAGAATGAAGCTGTCAGGTACTACTCTGAACTATACTCATAGGATGATTACCTAATGGCTTTTTCTGAAATTATTTGCAAAAAAGTGGTCACATCGTATGGCAATAAAACAAATGCGAGCGAGGGTGGAAATAAAGGAACTGGATGACATAGTAATTGACCCAAATAAAGCGCCGGGACCTGTCGGGTTCGGCAGCCTATTCTACAATGTTCATTGGGAGGACATTAAATATCAGGTATTGGAGATGGTGAGAGACTTCTTTACCAACCAAAAACTTCTGAAGGAGTTGAATCATACCTTCTTAATCCTCATACCAAAGAAGGAGGGAGCAGAATCAATGGCTGACTATCGATCGATTGCCTACTGCAATTTCCTCTACAAGATAATTACACATCTTATGTGTCGACAAATGGAGAAGGGACTCATATCTATGAATCAAGCAGCTTTTATAAAAGGTTGATCCATTGCTGATCATAACCTTCTAGCTCACGAACTTGTCCAAGATTTCAACAAGCCAGGGAGCAAAAGTTCATGTATTAAATTGGATCTATGGAAGGCATATAACACTATTAATGCAGTCCTTGGGTTTTGATAAGGAATGGGTGGACATGGTCTGGAAATGTATCTCATCTCCTACATTTTCGGTACTTATAAAAGGTATACTGTATGGATATTTTGGGAGTACTCAGGGAATTCAATATGGAGACCCGCTATCACTGTACTTGTTTACTACAGTGATGGAATGCTTCTCCTGCCTTATGGAGGTGGTCGAGGTGCAAGGAAAGATTTATCCACTACAGAAGCGCATAACACCAAGGATATCTCATCTCATATATGCTGATGATCTGCTATTATTTATAAAGCCACCGACTAAAGGGTTGGAGGAATTGGGGTCGATTATGCAGAGGTTTGGCACGGTGTCCGGTCTTCAACTTAACAGAGAGAAAAGCCGAATATACTTTAATCGACACTACCCGAATAAAGAAGCCAGGGCTGAAAAATTAGGGTGGAGAAGGGAGAGTTACCTGTCAAGTACCTGGGTATGCCGCTCAGCATCAACTATGCCAAAGACTTTAACTGTCAGAGTATGATAGAATATGTTATCGACGCACGGAGGGATGGCATGCGCAAAACTTATCATTTGGGGGCAGAGTAGAACTAGTGCGATCAGTGGTTATGGCAATCGCTTCAAGCAATAATGCTACCAATAGCAACTATCAGAAAATAGAGAAAATTTGTGCGGACTTTGTATGGCGCGGGGGAATCCATTCCATCCGATGGGAGGTGCTGTGTAGACCCAAAAGAGGAAGGGGGAGTGGGTTTAAGATCGCTGCGAACTTTGAGGGAGGTGGCGGCGATGAGATTAGTTTGGAAATTCATATATGGAGATTCATTTTGGGCCAGGTGGATGGCTAACAAATACGTAAGAGATGAATTTTTTTGGGCCATCCATAGGAAGAGCAATGCCTCTGTCTCCTTCAAAACAATTCTACAATATCGAGGGACAGTCAAGCCCCATATTGAGTGCATAATGAAAGACGGGTCTCGCACTGACTTTTGGTTTGATCCCTAGATAGATTACAGCAGCTTGGTGGAGCAGCTGCCTTGGGCGCATGTAGGGGTGTCCGTAAGCTATATCTTACAAGAGAGTGTATGGCGACCGGAAGCACACGGGAGCGCCCTCGAATTCAGGTGCCATCATTTGCCAGATTCCAATAGAAGTGAATGGAGGGGCGGATAAATGGCAGTGGATGGGAACCAAGTCTGCTTTGTTCGAGCGTAACATAGCTTATGAAAATGCTAGGGATGTATTATGTATACCCTAAAATTGAGAACTCAGATTTTATTTGGGTTAAAGGTGTAGCCGTGAAAATGCAAAACTGCATGTATAAACTAATGATGGGCAGACTGGCCACGCGGGATTGGGTTCATCAGTTCGGCATCCAACTGACAGGGCATGGGTGTGTACTCTGTAATCAATTCAACGAAAGCATACCTCACATGTACTTGCAATGCCCCATTACTTGGAAGATATATATGCAACAGGTAAGGCAGTTGAAGCTCACAAGTGGAGGTGGACGGGATATAGCAGATATTATTGGTGCAATTACTCAGCAACGAAGGACGGGAACTCAATGGTTCAAAGAAGCACGGGTTCGGTTAGCGGCAACTGTCTGGCACCTATGGAAAGAGAGCAACAATCGTACATTAGAGAACTTGATCACTTCGGACATTGGACTGTTTGACAATATTGATAATGATGTAAAGCTGTTACTTGAGAAACAAAGTTAAATTATTGGACTGATGTATTCATAATTTTACTTATCAATGGAATTATCTTCTTCCAAATATATATATATATATATATATATATATATATATATATATATATATATATATATATATATATATATAAACATGAAGAGCGCGCACGAGACCTCTGCTAGGGTTTTGTCGGCGGCAACTTCGCCTCCCCTCGACCCCCCGATCCGCTTGCGGGGAGGGAGGCACGTAGGTTGGGAGGAACGGGGGGGGGGGGGGGGGAGGGCGGCCTCTCCTGCCCAGAGGAGGGCCGGGCGGCGGCCAGCAGGGGATCCCCCCACGCGAGAGGGGTCGGGAGGCGGCAGCGGGACCCCCCCCAAGCGTGGGGGGGGGGGGGGGGGGTCGGATAGAGGAGGCGGCGGAAGCGGGGCAGGGCCCGGCGGACTCAGACCGGGCGGCGGCGGTGTGACCTTCCCGGAGGGGGGGGGTCGGGCGGTAGCATGGGGGGATCGGGGGCTTCGGCTCCCGTTTTCGAGTTCGGGTCCGGGATGGACAACTCAGAAGAGGCGGGTTGGCAGACGGTGGTGAGACGCCGGGCTGGAGGGAGACGAGGGACCCAAACACAAACATCGGGGCGGACGGGGCCAGAAAATTATGGGACTCGATCATCGGCAGGCACAGTGGATCCCCGTCGTCGTGGGGGAGGTATGGTGCGCACTGTAACAGGATGGAGGCCAAAGGCGACGGCGGCAGAGAAGGCTAAGGGCATTGCCGTTGCTGATGGCAGGAAAGGCCCGACTCCTGCGAACCCCCCAATCAGGGCACCCACTGAGGAGCAGAGGCCTCGGTCATAGAAGGAGGTTTGCACGCCGGTGGCGACGAAAAGCCTGTTGTCGATGGAGTTTATCACACCGATGTCTGTCGGAGGAGGGCTACGGGCGTATTTCCCTGCAGAAGAAATATCGGTGGTTTCAGAATTCTGGAAGAATACTCTGGTGTTGTATGTGTTAGGAAACAAACCGTTCTTTGGCCAAATTAGGGGTTATGCGGAGCGCGTCTGGAGACCCAAAGGTAGCATAGAGTTCTTCTCCAGGGAGAATGGGTTCTACTACGTCAAATTTGGTCTCGCGGAGGATGTGACCAGTATTCTACAGGGAGGGCCTTGGTCATTTGATGGGAGACTCATTATACTGAAGGAGTGGACTCCTGATCTGAAATGTGAGAAGGAGGTGCTGAACGCCATTCCCATCTGGATCCGATTCCCAGAGTTTTCGGTGAAGTACTGGAGTGGTTCGCTTCTCATGAGACTGGCCAGCCTCGTGGGGAAGCCGATCAAGGCAGACGAGGCCACTGCTTTCCGTACCAGACTTATGTATGCCAGGGTTTTCATGGAAATCAAGGCGGGCTCGGAGCTTCCGAGTATGCTTGAGTATCAGGTACCGTCGGGTGAGGTTCTGACACAGTCGGTGGAGTATAACTGGGTTACACCCATGTGTACATACTGCGAGTGTTTTGGGCACTCTACTGGTGCATGCAAACATAAAGGGAAGGAGGCCGCCAGGACACCGGCGGTTCAGACGGAGGCTACCGGGATGGAGAAGGCTCCCAGTCACTTACCTGGGGAGTCGTCGCCGGATAGGCATATGGAGGAGGATACAATGATGGAGGTAGAGAGGAGGCTGGAGCCAGGACCACCGCGGAGACAGGAGAGCACACAGGGAGCCCTCGTTCCTTTCAGGCCACAGAGGACCATGGTTACCAGGGGTATGGGCGCGGCTGAGAGTGGTCAGATGGTGACGGAGGCCTCCCCGACGATTATGGTTTACAGTAGCATGAAAAGACACGCTCCGGCCACGCTGGAGGATATCACCAAGGCGAGGGATCTGGAAGACCAGCCGAAAGCCAATCCTGACTGGACACTTACTCTTAGCAGGATTCAGGCGCATCTTGCTCCTTCCTCCATGGTGGATGCTGTTATTGATCAGGCGGATGAGACACTTTCCTCGAGTGTCGATCCAGACGAGTTTCAGGGGGACCCCTCACTTATTAGTTAAATGTCGGTCCTGGCATGGAACATTAGAGGGGTGTTCCATTGGACGATGGAGGGAGATTGGAGGAGTGTTGAGAAGAGAAGCGTATGACATTGCTATCTTGCTGGAGATGAAGATTAGAGGGGCCGCCATGCTCTCGCGTAGGACTCCGGCAAACTGGGATCCCATCTACAACCTGGATCTCTGTGATATGGCAAGGATATGGGTTAGGTGGAACCGAGGTAGCTGAGAGGGGGTGCAGATTCATAAATCTGAACAACTCATCGGTATTACTTTCGAGAGCAAAGGTGGGTTCCGTTTCATTCTGGGTGCTGTATATGGGCACAATGACCGGAGACTCCGGGAGGCTCTGTGGGAAGACATAGTGCACCTGGGTACTACGACAGACAGCTTACATCTTCCTTTGCTCATTATGGGGGACTTCAATGCGATGATGCTTCGACATGAGAAGGTGGGATGTCGTCCGGTCCCAGATTCGATCTTATATGACTTTCAGAGGTGTCTGCTTCTGTCTGGACTGCGGGGGCTGGAGAGAGCTGGACATATCTGGACCTGCCACAACAAGGCTGCTTATAATCGGATTGCTTGTCAGTTGGATCGGGCCTTGGGCAATAGTGAATGGTTCTGTTGCTTCCCGAATTCGGTGGCGGAAGGTCTTGCGGCTGGTACTAGTGATCATTCTCCTATCCGGGTTGGCCTCTGTGAGAGACCCACTTTGCGGTCGAGGTCGTTTCGGTATTACAACAGCTGGTATATGAGGAGGTGGTTATGGTAGAGATGCAGCACTTCCGGGATGGCACGACTCAATTTTGCATGGTTCATAAACTCAAGCAAATCAAGCGGGCTCTCCGGGGTTGGGTGAAGGCGAGACTGCGGTCTTCTTTGGCGGATAAGGAAGCCGAGCTTCGGGACATCCAGGTGGCCCTTCAAGCCGACATTCTAAATGGAGAGTTGGCGGCTAAGGAAAAGATCCTGATAGAGGAGGTCAGCACCATGAGACTGTAGGAGGAGATTAGTACGGCCCAGAGGGCCAAATGTACCTGGCTCAAAGATGGAGACCGCTGCACCAAATTCTTCTATGATGTGATCCACACTCGTCAGTATTGGAATAGCATCCCCAGACTTCTGAACGACGAGGGACATCTTGTTGGGGACCCGGTGGAGATCCAAGAGGAGGCCGTCAGATTTTATACTGACTTATATCAGCAGAAGGATTACACCAGCACGTTCCCAGATCTTGTCACGAAGAGATGGGTGACCCCTCATGAGAATAGCCTGCTTTTGGCACCTGTTCGGTTGGAGGAGGTGGAGGATATTGTGATGAAGGCGAACCCAAACAAAGCTCCTGGACCTGATGGCTTCTCTTCTGGGTTCTTTAAGCGACACTGGGGTGTGCTTAAGTTCCCTGTTCTGGCGGCGGTCCAGGAGTTCTTCGTGGAGGGCAAGCTTCTGAAGGAGATGAACCACACGTTCTTGACGTTGGTTCCTAAGAAGGAGGGAGCGACCTCGCTCGCAGATTTTTGTCCCATTGCTTGCGGTAACTTTATTTATAAGATTATCACTCATCTTATATGCAGGCATATGGAGGGGATTATGCAGGGATTGGTGTCCCAGAATCAAGCAGCGTTCATCAAGGGTCGGTCGATAGCGGAGCACAACCTCCTTGCTCATGAGATGGTGAGGGAGTTCAGCAAACCTGGGGGGATGAAAGCTTGTGTGAAGCTTGACCTCCGGAAAGCTTATGATACGGTCAACCGGGACTTCCTGTGCCACTTGATGCTAGCCATGGGGTTTGACGAGAGATGGGTTGCGAGGGTAAGGGAGTGCATCTGCTTCCATACTTTCTCAGTCCTCATCCAGGGCACGCCACATGGCTATTTCAGGAGCAACAGGGGGCTGAGGCAGGGTGATCCTCTCTCACCGTATCTGTTCACCCTGGTGATGGAGTATTTTACTTGTATGATGGACTCTGCGGTGCACAGCAAACGGATCGTCCCTCTCTTCCGGTTGGTGAGACCGGTTGTCTCCCATTTGATCTATACTGACGACTTATTAGTGCTCCTCCAGCCTTCTATGCGGGGCATGAGAGCGCTTTCTGAGATTATGAAGGAATTCGGACGGCTATCTGGACTTTAGTTAAACAGGGATAAAAGCAGAGTCTACTTCAGTTTCCGGTGTACACTGCAGGAGGAGAGAGCCTTCGCCTTGGGAGTGGACAAAGGCGAGCTCCCAGAGAAATACTTGAGGGTCCCGCTGACGGTCAACTATGCCAGAGAGCAGGATTGTCACAACTTGGTAGATTTTGCTCAGAGAAGAGTGGAAGGCTGGCAGGCTGCGGGGCTATCATTTGGAGGACGGATTGAGTTGGTTCGTTCAGTTATTGCTGGCATCACGATGTTCTGGCTCCAGTCTATCCAGCTCCCGACGGCTACTATTCGGAAGGTGGAGGCCATCTGTGCTGACTTCATTTGGAGGGGAGGGATGCATACGATTTCCTGGGACCAGCTATGTCATCCTCGGGAGGAAGGAGGAGTAGGGCTGAGGCCGCTCCATGCGGTCAGGAGGGCAGCTTGTGTGAAGATGGCCTGGAGATTTATCAAGGGGGGTCGCTGTGGGCGGAATGGATGGCGAACAGATACTTAAGGAGGACTAACTTCTGGACTTACAACATAGACAATAATTTCTCGGTCACATTTAAGGCTATTCTGCGATGTCGGCCGATGCTTAAGACCGCTATATGCAGGAGCATAAAAGATGGGAGGACCACCGACCTTTGGCTTGATCCTTGGTTGGGTTCAGTATCCTTACTCGAGATATTGGGAGGCCAGATGGTCAGAGAGGCGTGCAGGGGGCTCACATGTAGTCGGATCATCAGGGATGGAGTTTGGAGGCCTGAAGGATATCCTTATTCTGCACAGCTTGCTGAGGAGATTCGCCTTATTGCTATTGACGGTAGCCAGCATGAGGATTCCTGGTGCTGGACTGGCCCCTATTCGGGGGCTGGGACAGGCCTTTTCTGCTTCCGTAGCTGTTATGACTTGGTTCGGATCCACCACGACCGAGCTGAGGAGGTAGACTTCATTTGGGGAAAGAGGATTGTTCGTAAAATGCAACTTTGTGCTTACCGCCTTCTACGGGGCAGACTGATGACAAGAGACAGACTCCTCAGGTTTGGGTTACAAATCCCAGATGCCAAGTGCGTGCTATGCCAGGGGGAGGATGAAACAATAGGGCACCTCTTCTTTGGTTGCCCGATGACCTGGCACATTTGGAGTGAGCAGTGCATGCAGATGAGGGGAGGAATTAGGGTGGATAGAGATATTCGGAGCATACTTAGTTGGATCCGAGATCACAGTGTCCGGGATCCGGGGTGGGCCAGAAGATCCAGAGTGCGTCTCGCCGCTTCCGTTTGGCACATCTGGAAGGAACGGAACCGACGTATTTTCGAGGGCTTGGTTACCCCCACTATTGGAATTCTACATAACATAGAATTCGATGTATCAGTAATGGCCCCATAATACTATTACGTGGGGCTGGAGAAGTTGTGATATTTATGTATTGTAATACCTTTACCGCTATGTGCGAGGAATAAATTCACCATTATTCTAATATATATATATATATATATATATATATATATATAAAATATATATATATATATATATATATATATATATATATATATATATATATATATATATATATATATATTGTCACGACCCGCTCCCGAATAATCGGACACGAGTCGGACACACCCAGCCTTCGTCGATGGACACGACAAAGTAAGGTGTACAATACTAAGGAAAACTCAAAGTCACAATGCAATGTAAACAACCACAACTTATATATATAATGTTCCCAGAAAGATCACCAATATCCACCAAGTCATTTTAGTACAAAGTCATCCGGAGACAAATTTGGTCAAATAAAATATACAATGGTGAAATCATAAAAATACAATCTCCAGAAAAACAAATAAATAAATCCTGCAATATCCAATGCAATCACATGCTCCATGTGGCCTCAAGCTCACCTGCAACGTATAATGTCAGGAAAAGAGCAAAGTACAACCCCGACAAGAATAATATACAATGTAATTTGAACTACAGAGTACAAGGTGAAGCTAGAGTACGAGAACTGAAAATAAAATTATGGTACCAGAAATGAAATGTGAAACTGCAGGCAATGGACACGACAATCAATATGAAAAGACAATGAACACGGCTATCAATGAACAATACAATGAACACGACAATCAATGCAAGTGTGATATTTTGAAATATTAACCTAATGTGTGATCGGCTTCGGACCACAATCCACAATCAATCAATTCTACAAGGTGCGACTTAATCGTACATGAGGTGTACGCTTAGGCTATCCACAATACCTATGTTGGGTATGGTCACACACTAGCTAATATTTCTCCCAATCTCCGCAATAACAATGACTCACAATGCAATGAACACGGTACAAGGCAATCGTGTGTATCTCGTGTCCGATGTTTGAATATGACACATGAATGTAAGACAGAAATATAAAGTACAAGATCGAGTAGGTGTACTTGCCTCGTCTTGGAAGCACGGAAGTAGTACTGCATGTATGTATGTCACCTGTTATATTTTGGTACAAGTTGTTAGGGTAGAAGAAATGAAGTCTTTAACTAACTATTGCTACCATAATTCGACTATACTAACTTTATATAACTACTAGCTAGAATACTAGAAAAACTTATAATAAAACTTAGATAAATTATTTGAAAATCATATTTGGAAATATTATTTGAAAAATAATATTTAGTTTAAAATACTTAAAACCATATATTTTTTATTTTACTATAATTTACTAGTTAACTATGTAATTTATCTACTAATAAAACACTAATTATTTACAATAATTATTTCTAGCTATATACATGTTTTTACTAGCAAAATAAAATATTCTTATAAAAATACAATACATTTTCTAGTTTAACAAAATCCTAACAAAGATATTTTTTAATGTTATAATTCTAATTATAAACATTACTTGAAAATATTTCTAATAGCATTTATATATATTTAGAAGAATAATATATAATAAAATGATAGTAAAGAAATGAAATATTAGAAATTACTTGTAAAACAATTAATTTAATCCAACATATTAAATGTTAGAAAATAACTTGCTAATTATAGAATCTAGCTAACAATATATATATTTTGCAAAATTCACTAATTATTTGCTATTACCAAAATTAATAATAACAGTCTTAAATGATAATAATGAAAATAACGCCCAAATGTTATGAGAACAGTCCAACAGCCTACTCTGACTTAGCCCAACCTCTATCACTAATAGCCAAACTAAAGCCCAGGAACTTATTGACTTAGTCCGAACCCACACTGCTACTACAAGAATTTAAATGAGAAGCTACATTATTGACTCCTCACTTCTCGAAAGGTCAGCCACACAATTTGAATTGGAAAGTACAATTGGTTGATTGTCCCCTCGATTTTCGAAGGGTCAAGTGAGCTCAGCAGCTCATAATGGCTCTCTACTCCATATTATACGAACCCGGCCGATCTCCCCATACACTCTAACCTAACTCCTCAACCAATTGTTCTATACTTCACATTATTCTTAGCTGTCAACCCACCCCTATCCAGTACTCATCCAAATACTTGACCCTTCATTTTCCGAAGAGTCACCTACACACCAACCCATGCTCCAAAAATTAAAGAGTCTGACAAATTGGCAAGAAAGGACCGAGAGGTTCTTCCTCTCTCCTCACATAACATAATTAAAAAATCTCAACTTTCTCAAT
>JANAVB010021798.1:30662287-30804787 GCA_029216955.1 Iris pallida
GAGATTAGCGACTCCGGATAAATACGTCGCTAATTTTTGTGTATTTAGCGACGGTTCATAATAACGTCGATGAATGTCACTATCAGCGATGTTTAGCGACAGTTAGCGATAAGCCTTATGTTTTGGAAAGCTGATGTCGCAGTCTAGTCGCAAAACGTCGCTGTTTTTTATTCAGCGATATTTCATGACTCCTCCTTTAGTACGTCGCATGTTTTTTAATGAACAACAACGTTTAGCGGTACGTCTTTCCTGACGTCGCTAAAATGTTTCATATAGGGTTTTGACCGATCGACTTTTTATTTTTTTTACCCCAAATTTTTATTTCCCGCCCGCTCTCCCCAAATTTCTTTTCCCCTTCCGTCTCCGGCGACCCCCTCCCCGCGATGACCCCGTCCCTCCGGTGCCCCCTCTCTCCAGCAACCCCCTACCTGCGACGACCCCCGCCCGCGGCGACCCCCTCCCCTCGGCGACCCCCTTCCTCTGGCGACTCCCTCTCTCTGGCGACCACCCTCCCCTCGGACGCTGACCCGACCAGTCCCCTCCGTCGCTACTCCAGCCCCGGTGACCCCAACCCGACCCCGACCAAGGCAGGTAAACCCTAACCTTATCTCCCTTTTCCTGATGTGACACAGACACACTGGCACAAACATATAGACACAAGACACACACATGCTGACACATACACACACACTCTTTCAGAGATACACACACGCTGACACAGACATGCACAGCTGACACAGATACGACACGCGCACACGCTGACATGACATACACAAGCTTACACAGACACACACATGCTGACACAAACATGACACACACATACTGACACAGGCACGGATACGACACACTAAACGCTGACATAGACATTGATACGACACACATGTTATGTATTATGTGTGTGTGTGTGAATACTTTGATTTGGAAATTTAGAATTTAAATTAGGTATATGAATTCATTTATAGGGAATTCAGAATTGACATTTTTAGGGAATTTAGATGGAAACTAAATCCTAGGGAGAGAAGCAAGTCTAGATTCCTAGTATCGTTAAAATTTTCCAAAAATTACCCTATTAATAACCAAGTATCAAAGCTCTTGGACTAGAAATCGTTAGACCACTACTTGAAAGAGTGAGCTAGTGAGGGTTAATATATAATTTATATAGATAGATGCATATATAAGGGCATAGAAATATACAGTTATAAGTGCTAGTTAGGTATCACCAAGTATTTCATGGTAAGTGCTAGCTAGGTAAGTTTTCCTTGTGGGCTCACAAGGAACACATGACGACATAGATATCATTATCTCTTATGTTAAGTGTCCGTGTTAGCGACTTCGGTTAAAATGTCACTATTTTTTATGCATTTATCGACGTATCAAAATGACGTCAATGAACGTCCCTATCAGCGACGTATAGCGGCTGTTTACATAATCTATAGGATATTACCTATTAGCTAAGGTATAGGAT
Source organism: Iris pallida (assembly GCA_029216955.1). NCBI lineage: Eukaryota > Viridiplantae > Streptophyta > Magnoliopsida > Asparagales > Iridaceae > Iris > Iris pallida. The sequence continues at coordinate 30,663,753 of JANAVB010021798.1, forward strand.
ATTATCTGGAAATTAAATTTACTTATGCCAAGCCTTTTGGGCCTATTAGAGTTATAGATTTTTTTTGGAAATCTAGTATAACGCTGATTGCCTCAAAAGGCTTGCATAAGTAAGAGTGTATAGAGTGAGTATCCTAGTAGTATATCATAGTACATAGAGTATATAGAGTGAGTATCCTAGAGTGTATATATAGAGTGAGCCTCCCTGCTTCCTTTCTTCTCATTCGGGTCATTCAGCTGACTATTCTGCATCATATGATATCTACCTCAACCTCACCCTAGAGAAGTGTGAAAATATTATTATTAACCAAGGTTCACAGTATCGGTATCGGTATCATTTACGGTTGATATCATGATTCTCATGGCTTCCTCTAGCGGAGCAAAATGTAAAACCAAACGTGAAGCAGAGCTTCATATTCAAAACATCCGAAGTAAAAAAAATTTGATTGGTGTTAGCAACACCAATCGAAATCTTTTTACTTCTGATGTTTTGAATATGAAGCTCTACTTCACATTTGGTTTTACATTTTGATCTGGTAAAGAAAGCCATGAGATATCAACCGTAAATGATATTGATTCCGATACCAATACCGATACTGTGAACCTTGGTTAATATTAATACAACCACACTTCTCTAGGCTGAGGTTGAGGTAGATATCATATAATGTGGAATAGGAGGCTGAGAAAGTCGAATGAGAAGCAGGGAAGTAGAGGGGGGGGGTCAAAGAGGGGGGGTCAGAGAAGGGGCCTTCTTGTTGAACATGTGACGAGTATACAGTACATAACTGATGAAGAACTGGAACAAAAAATAAGATGTCATTTTCTTTCATGGTTGATTGCTATGTAAGATGCTCAGTAATTACTTTTCGTATATGTACTTTGCACAGTAATTAACGGAACACTGAATTTAATTTCTTATATTGTGGTATTTAGGTCGATCGTCCGGATGCAATACTAGAGAATGAGTCTATTAGAACTCTAGCCAAGGGGCCCATTTATTCCGTCAAAACCTGGCCAAGCTATTGTGTGAATGGGTTTAGGTTCAAGTCAACAAATGCTCCGATCAGAGAGAACTTTCCGGATCTTGATTCGACCAAAAATAGTTGTTTATGTATCTGATCTACAAACTACAAAGATATAGATCCGGATAATGATTTTTATGGCATATTACGGGAGATTGTGGAGTTGACATATAACTACAACATAGAGCCAGCTAGGATCGTATTGTTCAGGTATGATTGGTTCGAATCGATCCAAGATCAAGGTTGGATAATTGACAAGCATGGTCTTGTGGATATTAACTACTGGCATCGATATCAAGGATACAAACCATTTGTTCTAGCAAGTCAAGTTTAACTAGTTTACTTCACTACTTATCCTAGACGGGGAACAACTAGGTTGGACTGGTGGGCAGTATACAAAACTAAAGCCAGAAATACCTACAATGTTGACAAAATAGCTTATCAGGAGGACGAGCTACCTCTCGTAACAAATACAGTTGACATGGACACAACGGAAGTTCCATATTACATGTCTAATCATGTAGAAGAGATAGAAGTATCCGAAGAGGAAAACGAAATAGATGAAAGTGAAGATGAGAGGAAGAGGAAGATGAGGACGCGGAGGACGAATAAGAAGAATTTTCAGAAGATGATTGAAAATAAAATATAAAATATTTTTAACCACTAATTAATCTCCATGCAATAATAAATCTTCCGCATTACACGTCTAATACTATCATTTTATTTAATCCCTAAGTAATCTCTATGTTTCCATCAATCTTACTAGATGGCACCCATGACCCGAGCACGTCGCTTGAGAGAGGCACATATGGCTGCTAAAGAGGTAGTGCTACCTCCTGTTGCTGAGGAGGTAGTACTTCCTCTTACTGCTAAGGAGGTAGTGGTACCTAAAGCAGAGATGAAGGTCAAGGAAGAACTTTCTCCAACTATTAAGGAGGAAGTGATTCCTAAAGCCGAGATAACTGTAAAGGAGGAGGTGGCACCAGAAGGCAGTTGCATCAGAAGTTCCAGTCATCCAGCTCCTATGGATATTGATCTTGCTAGTGTTGATACTACTTATGCGCAGTGGCTGAGGAGGGAGATCTCTCTGCGCCTGCGTAGAGGGTAGAGAAGTATGATATGACTTTTGACCGGATTTGTTTCCGGTAGACTTATTTCTGGGTTAGACTTAGATGTTTTTACAACTCTTGATGTTTCTAATTTTCTAAATATGGTTATTATCTAGACTTGGATGTTTTTGGATGTTATTGTCTAGACTTGGTTATTATATAGAAATTCAACGGAGGGTTACTCCGGGTCTATTTTTATAAACTGTAATATGTTAAATGCATGGTTATTATCTAGAAATTCAATGGAGGGTTGCTCCGGGTCTATTTTGAACTGTAATATGTTAAATGCATGGTTATTATCTTGTAGATATCTATTTCTATCAGGTATGGTAGGACGCAGAGAATCATACCTCCGTGACGGTAGAGGAGTATCCTGTGGAGGTAGAGGTTCCACTGGTGGACGGAGTGGTACTTCGTTAGTGGATGACGGTGCCGGTCCCTTGTCTCCTAGTACTCCAGTATACCAGCCACTCAGAACACCGTCTGTGTCGACGGTACGTGGCAGTACTCCTGGTACGGATAGCTCCAGGCCTGATCCTAGCCCGTCCAGTAGCATTTCTCATGCAGACGGTACTCTGGAGACAGAGGAGCGAGTGGAGGAGGTCGCACCTACGCCGTCTCCATATGATCCGAGCGATCCCCCATGCGCCCATCCGGATGAGACAAGGATGGAGATTTGGTCCGACGGGCCTACAAAGTAAGTTAATTAGTTAACATTTATTTATACTTATATCTAGATATTTATGAATTTAATTATCGTTGTGTAGATATCATCCCCCATCAGTTTAGAGGGCATTGGGACAATTTCTGAGGTCCAAGTACGGGGGCCCTTGGATCAACTACTCGGATGCCTTGGACGAGAGGAAGGCATTCTAGTTTACCCACTTCAAGGTAACTAAAGTATATTACTTTTAGTATAAATCATCTTTTATGCATATTATATAACTAAATAATTTAATTCTTGTAGAAAATATATTTTTATCTACCACACCGGGCTGAGATGATCGAGAAGCAATTCCCTGCCATTGCCGCCAAGTTGATCCGGGATGCGATCGACGACCAGAAGGCTCGAGACCGCTCCGAAAAACCGATCCAAGGTTGGATCACGCCCGAGCAGTGGACTTCCATGAAGACTAGACAATGCTCCTAGGTACAAGGAACGGTCGGAGAAGGCGAAGGCGGCTAGGATGAGGGCAGGGAAGTGGTGTGGTGGCTCGATTCCCATGACGGAACATTTCTATCGCCTGGTATGTGTTTTACTGTTATATATTATTTTAATAAAAGAAGAAATAAAATGATTAATTTCAATGATAAACATATTATTATAATAGATAAAGAGGGGTGAGAACCCCAACATGGTGACCGTCTTCCTGGCCACCCATCGGAAGGACGGAAAGCTCATCGATGATCGGGCCACGCAGAGCTATGTAATTATTATTTTACGTGTCACTAAATTTAGTATAACTTAAGAAATATGCAATATATATCCATAGACGTGGAACTAGGTTGGTAGTAAATATTATGCTTATCGAGATGCACACTTTTCTAGGATGAGTATCTTAGGCTAAAGCGTGAGATTACTAGTGCTTCTACGGAGGGAGGGACTGGTACTTCCTCGCAGCCCCCACTGGTTCGAATGTTGGATGAGCTCTGGATGACCGCCATTGGTGGTCTTCAGAGGGGTATATACTACGGTACGGGATCCTACAATGCCTTTGTGGCGACAGAGTCATCTAGGGCCCCCTCTGCCAGTGTCCATTCCTTACAGCCCTCACAGGAGTTCGTCTAAGTGGAGGAACTCCGTCGCCCGCTTACTGAGCTGTGTGACGAGCTATTGTGGAGGATTACGAAGCAGTCCCAGTCTCAGCTGCAGACGGATGATGCAGCCCTTATCGTACGATTTAATATGCTTGAGCGCACCATTAGGGAGACGGGCGAGAGGACGGATCGTGCCGTTCAGGCGGTGCAAGAGAGGGCGAATCTTACCGTTCATGCGTTACATGGGTCACAAGTGGCTATTGGCGAACAGGTTTCGAGGCAGGCGGCTCTTATGGATTCTACCAACTCTAGACTGCTAGCCATGGAGCAAACACTTCCTGGTCGTGCATCGGCATCCACACCGACTGTAGCGGTTCTACTGCCTTCTCTTCCTTCTACTGACGAGTTGTCACCGGTGATGCTGACCCCGGCGCAGTATAGGTTCATGATGTCCTAGATACCGGGACTGCCTACTCCTCCTCCTCATCCTAACCAGGCGTAGTCCTTTATTGGACTTATTTTATTTGTTGTGTTGGTGACCCATTGTTGGGTCTTTATGTATTTATTTTATACATTTACTGACAATTTGTGTTATGTTATGTTGAATATTATCAGACATACTTTTTATAGCCATTTGGTAGTGGATTTGTATCCACCCAGCTAGTTTCTGTCTTTCTGATCGTTTGATTCTATTTATTTAATTATTGGTAGTTCTTTTTTATCATTTGTCTCTATATTGGTTTACCGGTGTTGAGTGTTCCATCAAAGGGGTTGGCGAACCTAAGAAATTCTATAGAGGGTTGGTCCGGGTCTATTATTTGCAAACTGTCATTCTAAATGTAGGTACAATGCTATATAATATAACTGCCATTTATATAAAAAGCAGACTACATTTTTTTTTCTACATTTTTTTTGGAATTAGCAACGATTAGCGACGCATGATTACGTCGCTAAGTTGTATCGGAACGTCGCTAACCTAAAAAAAGAACGTCGCAGAACGTGCTGACGTAGCAAATTATACAGGTCAGCAATTTTAATAGCCAACGTCGCTAATTTCGTCGCTATGCTCGTATCATGACGTCGCTATGTAAGTATCGTAACGTCGTGGATTGTCACAAAATGTCGCTAAAAAAGGTGACGTGGCAAACACAAATTGGAAGAACCTAAGTCGCTAAACGTCGCTAAACTTCGCCTGTTGCGTCGCTAACATTTAATCTGCCAGCGACAATTAGCAACGTAATACAACGTCGCTAATTAGCAATGCAAATGTCGGTGAACGTCGCTAGTTGCATAAAATGCTAGGGACGAAAAGTGTTGCAAAATTATGTCGCTACAACGATGAACATCGATGTAAGCTTAGTTAGCGACCACGTATTACATGATATGGTCGATATGTCGCTAATTTTGTTGCAAAAATGAATTAGCGACATTTTTCCCTGTTTAGCGACGTCATCTGGCGTCGCTAAGCTGACATATTTTGATAGTGTTAGCTACCGAAAAGCAAAAGATATCACCTTGTTCTGCTACATTAGAACACACCCCAAATCCTGGCCGCACGCATCATTGAAGATGTGGAATCCCTTAGTCCCTTCTGGAAGTGCGAGTATCGGGGCCGAAACGAGCCGTTATTTTAACTCCTGGAAGAAAGCTTCACACTCGTCTGACCATTCAAAAGCGACTCCTTTCTGGGTGAGGCGAGTCAGAGGCGATGCGATCTTCGCGAAATCCTTCACGAAGCGTCGGTAGTATCCTGCTAAGCGAAGGAAGCTTTGAATTGCGCTGACTGAAGCTGGTCGTTTCCAATCGACAACGGCTTCAACTTTCTTTGGATCGACTACAATGCCTTCGGATATGTCCGAGGAATACGATGCTGCTCAGCCAAAATTTATACTTGCTCCGCTTCATATATAACTAATTTTCTCGAAGAGTATGAAGCACGGTCTGCAGGTGCTCAGCGTGTTGTCGCTTGTCCTTCGAGTAGACGAGAATATCATCGATGAAGACTACTACGAACTTATCAAGGAAGGGTCGAAACACCGGATTCATTAAATCCATAAAAGAAGCTGGGGCATTCTTTAGGCCGAAGGGGTATAACCACAAATTTGTAATGGCCATATCGAGTGTGAAAGGCTGACTTCGACACATCGTCCGACTTAATTTTGAGTTGATGGTAACCTGAACAAAGATCAATTTTAGAAAACACTTAAGCACCTTGCAACTGATCGAACAGGTAGTCTATGCGGGGCAATGGATATTTGTTTCAGACGGTGGCTTTGTTCAACTCGTGGTAATCGATACAAAGATGCATTGAGCCATCCTTTTTCTTGACAAACAACACAGGGCTCCCCATGGCGAGACGCTAGGCCGTATGTAACCCTTGTCGAGCAGCTCTTGTAACTGTACTTTGAGTTCCTTAAGTTCTGTGGGGGCCATTCTGTACGGAGCTTTAGAGATCGGTCGGGTATCGGGGAACGTGCCAATAGTGAACTCAATCTCTCGATCAGGTGGCATGACGAGCAGCTTGTCCGAAAATACGTCTGGGAATTCTGCCACAACGTCGGTCTGACCCGCGTTTGTACCATCCTGTCTTATTCTCGAACGGACGCCAAGTAGCCTTCATAACCGGAATACAGCAACCTTCGAACCGATGTTTTCGAGATCACCATGCAGGTTGGCGATGCCTCACCACACGAATAGCATAATTCAGGCACTCTAGGTAGGCAGAAGGTGACCGTCTCTTCAGCACAGTCGATGGTGGCATTGCACGAGCCAAGCCAATCCATTTCCAGAATGATGTCATAGTCCTTAATGTCTAGCTCACATCAAGACCGACCTTTTGACCACCTATACAGATGATTTTGTCTCTGCAGGCTAAGTTTGCAAGTAGTGACGCGCTCGACGGTATGTTGACGCTAAGATTAAGACATAACATTGTCACTGGGAATTTGTGTTCGGCGATTAAAAGTCGCCGATATAAAACTGTACGTGGCATCTGAATCAAACAGTACACGAGCAGGTTTGCTATTGAAATGAGGTATAGCTGTAACGACTGTGTCAGATACGAATGCTTCATCTCGGGTCATGGCGTAGACGCGGCCCTGGGCATTGGGGCGATGGTCTTGTCCATTTGCTTGTGCACTTGGAGGAGCTCGAGGGACCTGGCCTTGATTCTGTTTGTGTTACAGAGGGCGTTGGTTTGGCTTCTCTGGACAGTTGCGTGCAATGTGGTCTGTTCGGCCGCACACGAAGCATGCTCTACTCCTCCATTGGCATTCATTACCCGTGTGTCCCTCCTTGTGGCAGAAATTATAGAACACTCGGTCCTTTCTCCGATTTCCACCTCCGTTGTCGCGGTTTGGACGCTTGTGTGCATTATTACCTCCTGGGTTGCCATAACACTTGTGATTGTAGGTATGCACAGTACCTGTGGCGACCGAAGGATATTGAGGCTCGAAACAAAAGACATGGTTAAGTGACTCGTCCATTGTTTGATACTCGGGCACAGTCACATGAGCAAAAATAGAAGGCCTCAGGCCTGCTTCTAATCTCTGTGCTTGACTCACCGCCGTTGGCATGTAGACACAAGCAAATTGAGCCAACTTGTTGAATTCTGTAGCATACTCGCATACCGTTATGTTTCCTTGTTTCAGCTACATGAACTCGTACTCCTTCGCCTGGCGGATCACCGCAGGTAAGTACTCGACTTCGAAGGCCTTACGAAACGTAGCCCAGGAGATCGACATGGTGGAATCATCATGACGGATAGCTTGCTTTTGTACCGCCTACCAGTCGTGCACGTTCAACCGAAGTTGAAGTTGAGCACAAGCGACTTTCTTGGCGTCATCGATGCCGAGGAGCTCAAAGTTGTCTTCGAACTCATATAACCAATCGATCACAAGGGAAGGGTATTCGGTGCCGGAGAAGGAAGTGCGAAACGCCTTCTTGAAGTTGGTATAGTCGAAGGTGTTATTCTCTGGCGGCACAAGCTGAGACGAAGGCTCCCCGGGTGCGAATTCAATAGGTGACGGGTTCGACAGTACGGGTTGCAGAGTTTCCGTTGGTCACGACCGTTTGCACCAACTGCCATTAGCGTATCAAGTTGTCCTTGCTGCATCTTGAATTATGCTTCGAATTGGGCTTCAAATTAGGCATGTCGCCTTTTGGACTGCAGGCGTAGCTTCTCACTTTCTTGTTGGAATGCTGCGGCCTGCCTCTGCTGTATTTCAAGCATATGCAACATCCGTTCCATAGGATTGCCAGAAGGTCCAGCTTCGGTAGGCATCCTTCCCATTGGGTTGACGAAAGGCTCGGCTTCGGAACTACTCGAGCCGCTGGAAGTGCTCGCCTCGCCCTCTGCCCGAGGTTCTGCAACTCCTGGGGAAAAGACAACTCTCGTTAGTTTCAGAAAATATCTTGGGTTCAGCATATGGAACAACTCAGCTCATCGACACGAGGTCAATGGTCCGAGACTAGAGACTCGAGACTGGAGGCCAAGGACGTAAAGCCGTGCTCTGATACCATTATGTTGTTCACTGATTCTGAAGAATCGATAGTCGTCCCCCGGGCGTGATGCCTTGCGAACCAAGGTTGCAATCGCACAAGGCATAGTCATAAGGTCATTTGAAACACAACGTCTAAGAGAGAGAGTGCAGACAAATTGAACAACACATTGAGATAGAGAAACTTTGCATTTTATTGATAATAGACATCATATACAGACTCTATTATAATTGTGCCACGTGGGCTTTACAACATGACTCGATTACAAAAGGAGTGCCGATGAGATAGTCGCTCCATACATACATCCCTTATTTACAACAAAAGTATTATATGCATCTGGATTTGAGGGATGCCGAGACATGTTTCTTGGACTGTTGCCGGGAGTCTTCAAAAGTGATACGACGAGAGTCTTCGACGCACGGTCGAAGCTTCAAACACGAACGTCGCCTTGGTCAGTTGGCGCGTCCCTACTGATTCATACCACCTGTAAAAAGCGAAGGTCAGTACGATCACATGTACTGGCGAGTGGCTAATTAAAACCCATGCTCTCATTTGTTTAAGCAGTTTTATAAAACATGTTAGCTATTTGATGATCTTTCTAACCATCCTGATCGATTTGCATGTTAACATGTTTTGAGGCAAGCATATAAAATTGTACACATTTAGTAGTTATCATATTCATCCCGTGTCACGTGTATTAGTTCAAGCAGTAAAAGGGTGTGATAGTCACTGGCAATGTCAAGCCATCATAGACTATACCTGGGTTAGACGTTGACCCTTTCGCGGCGGGTAGCGAGCCCTATACAAAAGTTTTTGAATCACCCGCACCGATTCATTGCTGGCGCTTGCTATAACTCGTTCCTCCCGGGCCGAATCGGTTCCTTGGCCTAGGCAACCCATTCGAGGAAACTACCCCTTGTGCACAAGTTGTCCAATGACCGTATTGTTCTTCTTAAAACTTGTAACACCCTGTTTTCTGAAAATTAGGGATTATAAAAAAATTATTATTTTTATTATTAAATAATGGTGATTAGGGCATGATATGGTTCATAGTGTTTATTAGTGTGATTTAACCATCTTCTAAGTCATGCTAAGTCATGACTTATGACTTCGTGATTTTGGTTAGTATAACTTAGTGCAAACCCTAGTTTTCTCTAACCTAGAAGTTGCCATGACCATGAGAGCTTAGCCATAGGCTTAGAACATCAAATTATGGGTTTTTGACCAAAAGGGTATTTTGGTAATTTTCTAGACTTAATTTGTGATTATGTGATTTTTAATATTATTTAATTCTTGGTAGGTCTCATGATTAGTCACTAACCTATCCTACCCTAAACTAGAGGTTAGCCACTAACCTAGAAGCTTAGGGATGAGATTTGGTCATGGGGTTAAAGTAAGTTAAATATCTAATTTAACTTTATTGATATTTTGCTTGAAACATGCAAAATATCACAACCCCTTTACCAAAGGTCCATGACTTAACCTAGAAGGAAGCCAAGGACACCCCCCCCCATGTCTTGGCCGGCCAAGGGGTACCCCCCTAGCTGGTACAACATTCTATATAATCCTTTGTATTCATTCATGAATATATTACATGAATTTTATTCCACAAAAATTCCCTTTCCTTTCAACTTTCATAACTTGAGCTATTTTGATCCAAATTGACTCTAGTCTCTTGCATTGGAACCCTACAACATCTAGGGTGCTAAGGGAAGCAAGAAATCTAAAATTTGGGAGCTTGGGCATCATCGAGTTGGAGATCACACAACCCCCTTTTCATTGATTTCCTTGGAATTTCACCAATAGGTAAATTTCCACAAACTTAGTCAAATTCCTGTTTTTCTTTAATAAATGCATTCATATAGGGATAACAATACTGTGGGTAAAGTTTGGTGGGATTTTGATGTATTTTGGTGTCCGTATCGGACACGTATCGTAGGGCTAAAATCCTTGTTTGGTGAAATGCCACAATAGACTTGTTTTTGTGTTTTTGTAGAACTAATTGCACTGTTGTGAAGCCCTAGACATGTAGGTCATGAACCCACTCGACTGAGCACATTTTAGTGCTGTGTCCGTGTCCAAATTGGACACGAACCGACCGTACGAACCCATCGTGCATGTCCTGCTACCCGACCCTTCGTGCGCACAGCACAGACCACTTGGACACGTGTAACTCGACACAGACAAGGGGGCATTGTCTGCGAACATGCCCCCAAAGTCTCGTATGGTGTCGTGTCGTGTCGAGTGAGAAAACTCACTCGCACTGGACACGCACTGGTCACGCACGCACGCACAGACACCAACTTCGAGTGTCTCGTGTCGCACGGATACGACACGATGACACCTCATAGTGACACGAGAGTGTAGACCTATACGTGGCGTACACGTGGACACGAGCACGTGGTGCTTCGTGTCCTGTGTCGCGTGTACGACGCGTGTAACCGCGTGCACGACGCAGTCGTAACACGCATGTATCAGTCGTGTTTTTACGACTGATACGGTGTTTGTTCTGTGTCCACGCGTGTCGTGGACACGTGTCAGGCTGTGGGATGTGTAGCCCTATGTGTGGGCTACATGTATGCACGACCACGAGACGTGTCGTGTCTCGTGGTGTGTCCACGAGTGCGTGGAACGCGTGCACGACGCTGTTTTTGTGTGCACGTATCAGTGCTTACCCGATGGACTGTTTTGGGTGTTTGGACACGTGAAAATGTGTCGTGGTGTCGTGTCAGTGTCTTGGGATCCTAGTGTATGTGTGGGGCCTTAGTTACCAACCCTAGGTTGCGAGCCTTAGCTCGTGTGGTTGCGTGTATTTCGATTTTTCCCATTCGTGTGCACTGTGCACAGTCACAATATTTGGGAATTAATTCCCAGTTTTGAAAATCGAATTTCAATTCGATTTTGTTGATGTTTAATGTATTAGACTAGTGTATTTCAGTGTGTAGATGTGAAGTATACATGTATTTGTGAGTGTGGGTCGATTTCGGGGAGATTTGGTTAGGTGTGTGTGTAGTTATATATGTATGTACATATGTATGTATATGTGTTGTGTGTGTGTATATTGGGGGACTGGGTTGTTCCAGAAATCTGGGAACAAATTCCCCTTCCCTGTCCAGTGTTCACCCCCCTCTCTCACTGTCTCACTCTCTCTCTCATTCAGTCTCTCTCTCTCTTTCTTCCCTCTCTATATATATATTATATATATATGAGTTTATATATATATATAGGTATATATATATATATTGATATATATATATATTTGTATTAGTTTTCATATAGTGATTATATATATATATGTATGTGGGTTTGTATTGTATATAGTATCCATATATGGGTATATGGGTAGTAGATAGATATATATCTATATATAGATATATATACATATATATATGATTTCTAGTATAGGTTTATGTGAAACCTATGACACTGGCCTATGGCCTAGGATTACTAGCCTATGGCTTGGGACAAGCCATAATGACCCAAAACCCATTGTTGACCCTTGTTGACTGAAAGTTGACCAAAGTCAACTTTAGGTCATGGTTGACCTAGTTCACCTAGAAATGACTAGGAATGACCTAAATCAACTAGTTTGACTAGTTTGACTAAAACCCTAACTAGTTTGACTAGTATTGACTTAACTTTGACTAGTTTGACTTTAGAGTTGACCAGAGTTGACCAAGAGTTGACTTTTGACCAGATTGACCTAGAATCATGTAGTTTGCATTGTAGACATCATATTTACTATTTAGAACACATTGTGACTTGTGTTGCTCTGATCAGGAGCCAGACACCTCTCCTCAGACTGCATATTCTCTACAGACATTCATACAGCAGGCGAGTACATTCTCTGACCGTTTCATACTTGTTTAGGCTTTACTTCTCGCTCTAGATTACTTTACTTGTTGCTGTCACATTTGTAACACGGATTGGTACTATATGGATCTTTACATGAGATGTTATCCCCCTCGGGAGCATCGGGTACTTCATGTTATGTGCGTTTCACTATCATCATGTACTCCTATGCTTCCATCATTCATGTGCACTCATGTGATCATGTACTCTCATGTTTACTGAGCTCTCATGTATACTATCATGTGCACCCTTTCATGGGCCCCATGTGATATCATGTATAAATAATGTAACCTGTATAGATCCTTGTGTATTGATTGGGGAAACGGGGGAGTAGAAGTGGACATGTGAATAATTCCAAGTAGTGTAATCATGTACAAACTCAGTAGTGTAATCATGTATAAATTCTAGCCATTCACATGCCTATCTTGTGCTCTACATCACTAGTCACTTATAGTTCTCTATATACAGTAGATATTTCATTACAGCTATCTCTTTTACAGCGTATATTTCCTTTCAGCAGTTCATGTATCTTACTCTATTGCCTGTATCGTATTTCCTAACCTGATATGCACTGCGTGAGATGTATTGTGCTCGTTCCCGTCCTGATTGGACCTGTTGAAAATATTACAGAGGATGAGGACGAGGCATGGGTGACTACCTATTATGGAGCAGGACTAGATGACACTTGTATTGAGGACCCTCAGCAGGTTCCACCTACAGCTGAGGAGGATGTTCCAGTAGTCTAGACCAGTTTAGTCTAGGCAGTCTTTTCTATATTACATTTTGTCTCACATTCTGTGTTGTATTTTGAGATGTGGAGATGTATAGACTCTTAGACTTATTGTATTATGAGTTGACATTCTGGATGTTATGTATCCTAGACATTTAGACTTATTTCATCTATGCTATGGTTCTCTTTGGGTTGCTATCTATCTTCTGTCTTTCATTTTTCTACCTTAGATGTGATTGAGACTATATGTTGTGATGTTACCTCCATTCGGAGTGTATAAACTGTACAGGTACCTTATACTGTTAGATGATTGACCTAGGACAGCGTTCTACCGCCGATACTGCGGCGTAGGCTAGACGTACCCACTTCTCGTGCCCTTACTCTAGGGTGCGGGTCGTGACACGTTTTTAGTGGTGGCCCATGCAGGTCCAGTTTATGTGGTGGTATTCGAACTAGAGTATCGCCACAGCCTGCAGTAGAAAATAGGATGTAGTTGAGGTACTCAATCACATTAGGAAAAACTCTTATCTAAATTCCTGCTATCTAAATTCTTGCTGATATTGTCTTTCTTTTGAAAATAAACTGTCTCCTTTGACTATATCATTTCTTCTCCGTATTGATTTTCTTGTTGATCTGTCTTCAGGATGGTGGAGACACGATCGCAGCGTCTCGGTCCAGGTGACACCACTGAGAGGTCTGCCACCTCTCGTCCAGCTCACCAGGACCCGGGGACTGCAGCTCCCCTTACTCCAGCTCATGTGGGAGCTTCTGCCACGTTTGGGGGTACACCTCTACTTATTCGGGGGACCATCCCAGCTACCCCAGACATGCCTCCCCCGCAGTTTCGTCAGCCTCAGTTTCAGCAGTACCAGCAGCACCAGCAGTACCAGCAGGAGTACCAGCAGCAGATGCCATCTGGATTTGTGGATGCTGCACAGATATTTACATATTTCCAGCAGTTCCTAGAGTCGCAGCAGACCCTGCAGCAGCGTCAGAAGACGGCATTTACCAGAGGCATTGATGATGTCCATCAGCTGGCTACAACGACGATAGAGTGGTTGGCAGTCCAGCCGCAGGGAGGAGCAGGACTGCCGCGACAGCAGAGGATTCCTGGCATTCAGGAGTTCAAGAAGATGAACCCCAGGGACTTCTTGGGTACTGAGGGGATTCTTTTTGCGGATGACTGGATAGAGCACATCGAGGAGATCTTCCGATTGGCGGAGATACCAGCCGGACTCCAGGTGGAGGCAGCAGCTAGCCAGATGCGGGATCTTGCCCGTACCTGGTATCAGACGGATCCGAGAGTAGGTACTCCAGGGCAGGCATGGGGAGCTTTCAAGGAGCTCTTCAAGGGGAAGTTTTTTCCAGATTAGGCAGTTGGTGCTTTGGAGACACAGTTCGAGAACCTGGTTCAGGGGAACCAGACCGTAGAGGAGTACGCCGGTGAGTTTTGCCGGTTGAGCAGATTCGTGGAGGGCCTTAGCGAGGCAGCGAAGGCGAGGAGGTTCAGGAAAGGCTTGGTCAAGGAAGTCAAGTCCTTGACCAAGAGTGAGAGGAGTGCCACCTTTGAGGATATTCTAGCAGGAGCGATGGCAGCTGAGGATGATCTTGAGCTGAAGCTCAAGAGGGGCCGCGACACCCAGGGAGCTGGCAGCAGTGGAGGACAGGCCAAGAGGCCTCATTTTCAGCACCAGCAGCAGAGGCCATTCCAGCAGCAGAGGCCGTTCCAGCAGGTGCAGCAGCCGAGGCACCAGCAGCAGGCACCCAGGCAGCAGGTCGTCACTTGCACTTTCTGCAAGAAGCAGGGTCATGGATGGAATGACTGCAGAAAGAGGCTTGGCAGGTGTCTATTATGTGGCGCTGGAGACCACCAGCTGAGAGAGTGTCCCATGTCGTCGGGACGACCAGTTCAGGGAGGCGGAGCCAAGGCTCCGACAGGACAGCAGAAGGGACCTTTGCCGACTCAGTAGCAGAGGTTCACCCAGCATCAGGCCAGGGGTGGACAGCAGGGGCGAGCCTATGCCATGGCAGCAGAGGATGCCGAGGTTACTGGAGAGCTGATAGCAGGTTCTATTCTTCTCGATTCTATTCCAGCTTATGCTTTGTTCGATTCTGGGGCTTCCCATAGCTTTGTATCAGTATCTTTTGCGATTCGACATCATGTTATATCTGAATCGTTGCCTAGGACTTGCAAGATCACGACTGGGGGTGGCATTATCCTCATTCGTGATATTTGCAAGGGACGGAGAGTAGTTATGGGAGGCCGAGAGTTGGATGTGAGTTTGCTCGTAATGCCACTACCGAACTACGATATTGTACTCGGTATGGATTGGTTGAGCATGCACCATGCCAGCATAGATTGCCGCGGGGGTAGAGTTCTGTTCAGAGTGCCAGAAGAGCCAGAGTTTGTATATTCCAGACGGCAGGCAGAGCAGACTTGCGGAGTTTTCTGTGGAGCTTCTGTTGAGGAGCAGCCAGCTCCACATCCATTGATTGTTGAGTTCATGGACGTGTTTCCAGAGGAATTGCCTGGGCTTCCACCAGATAGAGACGTTGAGTTCTCGATAGACTTGGTTCCAGGTGCGGAACCCATTTCACAGCACGTCTATCGGGTGAACAACAGCGAGCTGGTGGAATTGAAGAAGCAGGTGGATGAGTTGCAGGACAAAGGCTTCATCCGCTCTAGTTCTTCACCTTGGGGTGCACCGGTACTCTTTGTACCGAAGAAGGATGGGTCGGTACGTATGTGTATCGACTACAGGGCACTCAACAGTCTGACGATCAAGAACAGATATCCACTGCCGCGGATCGACGATCTCTTCGATCAGTTGAGCGGAGCTCGGGTATTCTCGAAGATTGATCTGAGGTCAGGCTACCATCAGGTAAAGGTGAAGAGGGAGGACATCCCGAAGACGGCGTTCAGGACGCGGTACGGCCAGTTCGAGTTTATGGTGATGCCGTTTGGGTTGACGAATGCTCCGGCGGTGTTCATGAACTTGATGAACAAGGTGTTCCACCAGTACTTAGATAAGTTCGTGGTGGTGTTCATCGACGACATCCTGGTGTACTCGAAGACCGAGGAGGAGCACGAGGAGCACTTAAGAGTGGTCCTGGAGACTCTCAGACAGGAGCAGCTTTACGGCAAGCTCTCGAAGTGCGAGTTCTTCCTCGACAGAGTTGACTTCCTGGGTCATGTGGTGACTGGAGATGGGATCTCAGTCGACCCGAGAAAGATATCAGCAGTTGAGGCTTGGGCAGCGCCGACGTCAGTGGCAGAGATCAGGAGCTTCCTAGGATTGGCAGGCTACTACAGGAGGTTCGTCCAGGATTTCTCCCGGGTTGCAGAGCCGTTGTCTAGGCTGACCCGAAAGGACGCAGAGTTTCTTTGGTCAGAGGAGTGTCAGGCCGCTTTCGATGAGTTGAAGAAGCGGTTGACGACAGCCCCGATTCTGACATTGCCATCAGGATCAGGCGGGTTCACTATCTACAGTGACGCCTCGGGGAAGGGTTTGGGTTGTGTCTTACAGCAGCATGGGAAGGTGATTGCCTATGCTTCCAGGCAGTTACGGCCCCATGAGAAGAACTACCCTACCCATGATTTAGAGTTGGCGGCAGTTATCTTTGCTCTGAAGCTGTGGAAACACTATTTGTACGGAGAGTGCGTGGAGATATTTACAGACCACAAGAGCTTGAAGTACGTATTTACGCAGAAGGAGCTGAACATGAGGCAGCGCAGGTGGCTGGAGCTGATGAAGGACTTTGATATCCTTCTGCAGTATCACCCGGGGAAGGCCAACGTAGTTGCCGATGCTTTGAGCAGATATCCGACAGCTATGTGCTTGACGATGGATCGTCACTTGTTAGCGGACTTGGAGAGCCTTGGGATCGAGGTGATTGTGCCGGGAGTGCAGATGCAGATGTTGGGCCTCCAGATTCAGTCGGACTTGATTGATAGGATCAAGTCGGCTCAGTTCGATGATGTTTCTCTACGAAGCATCAGGGAGCAGGTCAGCCAGGGATTTGCGGACGATGAGTTCACTCTTGCAGCAGATGGCGCATTGAGGCACGGTTCCAGACTGTGTGTGCCCCATGGAGACTTTTGAGAGCAGGTTATGCAGGAGGCCCACCGTTCTCAGTACTCGATACATCCGGGAGCCAACAAGATGTATAGGGATCTGAGAGAGCATGTATGGTGGAGTGGGATGAAGCGCGAGGTAGCACACTTCGTAGCCAGGTGTTTGATCTGCCAGCAGGTCAAGGCAGAGAGGCAGAGGCCAGGAGGACTGTTGCAGCCATTACCTATTCCGGAGTGGAAGTGGGAGCACATTACGATGGACTTCGTTTCGGGATTGCCGCGTACTCCAGGAGGGAAGGATGCGATTTGGGTCATCGTCGACAGGTTGACCAAATCGGCCCACTTTTTGCCATTCAAAGTGGGTTTGTCTACAGAGAAGCTGTCAGAGATGTATATGAGACAGATAGTCAAACTTTATGGGATTCCAGTGAGCATTGTATCAGACAGGGACAGCCGTTTCACTTCACATTTCTGGAGGAGCTTGCATATTAGCTTGGGCACTCAGCTCAAGTTTAGTACTGCATACCACCCGCAGACAGACGGACAGTCAGAGCGGACCATTCAGACACTGGAGGACATGTTGAGGACTTGTGTCCTGGACTTTGGAGGATCTTGGGAGAGTCACCTGCGCTTAGTAGAGTTTGCATATAACAACAGCTTTCAGGCCAGCATCGAGATGTCCCCTTTCGAGGCACTGTACGGGCGTAGATGTCGTACACCCTTGTCTTGGGATGATGTAGGGGAGCGAGTTTTATTGGGGCCTGAGATGGTTGTAGATGCAGCAGAGAAGGTGAAGCTTATCAGAGATCGGCTTCGCGTGGCGCAGGACAGACATCGGCATTGGGCCGATAGCCACCGCAGACCTTTGGAGTTTGAGGTACAGTTTAGAGATAGGATTAGAATTAGGTTGTCTTGTTGTGTTTTGTTAATCATGTTTGTTTATCATAATTAATTTGAGACCTTGTTTGTGATTAGGTCGGAGACCAGGTATTCCTGAGGATATCTCCGACACGTGGCACGATACATTTTGGTGGAGGTGGAAAGCTTAGCCCGCGTTTCATCGGCCCTTTCGTTATCAGCGGGAGAGTCGGTGACGTGTCTTACAGGCTAGACTTACCACCAGCATTGGTTGGAGTCCACAACGTATTTCACGTGTCGCAGTTGAGACGGTATGTGGCAGATCCTAGCCATGTACTTGATCATTCCGAGATCGAGGTTGGTCCTACTCTTCGTTATCCAGAGCAGCCTGTTGAGATTCTGGATCGACGGGAGAAGGCATTGAGGAACCAGACGATACCATTGGTTCGTGTCGCATGGAGGCATCATTCTCCAGGAGAGTCCACCTGGGAACGGGAGGATGAGATGCGCGAGCGATACCCTTATCTATTTGTACTTTGAGGTATGATTTCTATCCTTCTCTTTAGTTTCAGTTTCGTCTTTTAATTTCGAGGACGAAATTATTGTTAGGAGGGTAGACTTGTAACACCCTATTTTCTAAAAATTAGGGATTATAAAAAGATTATTATTTTTATTATTAAATAATGGTGATTAGGGCATGATATGGTTCATAGTGTTTATTAGTGTGATTTAACCATCTTCTAAGTCATGCTAAGTCATGACTTATGACTTCGTGATTTTGGTTAGTATAACTTAGTGCAAACCCTAGTTTTCTCTAACCTAGAAGTTGCCATGACCATGAGAGCTTAGCCATAGGCTTAGAACATCAAATTATGGGTTTTTGACCAAAAGGGTATTTTGGTAATTTTCTAGACTTAATTTGTGATTATGTGATTTTTAATATTATTTAATTCTTGGTAGGTCTCATGATTAGTCACTAACCTATCCTACCCTAAACTAGAGGTTAGCCACTAACCTAGAAGCTTAGGGATGAGATTTGGTCATGGGGTTAAAGTAAGTTAAATATCTAATTTAACTTTATTGATATTTTGCTTGAAACATACAAAATATCACAACCCCTTTACCAAAGGTCCATGACTTAACCTAGAAGGAAGCCAAGGACACCCCCCCCATGTCTTGGCCGGCCAAGGGGTACCCCCCTAGCTGGTACAACATTCTATATAATCCTTTGTATTCATTCATGAATATATTACATGAATTTTATTCCACAAAAATTCCCTTTCCTTTCAACTTTCATAACTTGAGCTATTTTGATCCAAATTGACTCTAGTCTCTTGCATTGGAACCCTACAACATCTAGGGTGCTAAGGGAAGCAAGAAATCTAGAATTTGGGAGCTTGGGCATCATCGAGTTGGAGATCACACAACCCCCTTTTCATTGATTTCCTTGGAATTTCACCAATAGGTAAATTTCCACAAACTTAGTCAAATTCCTGTTTTTCTTTAATAAATGCATTCATATAGGGATAACAATACTGTGGGTAAAGTTTGGTGGGATTTTGATGTGTTTTGGTGTCCGTATCGGACACGTATCGTAGGGCTAAAATCCTTGTTTGGTGAAATGCCACAATGGACTTGTTTTTGTGTTTTTGTAGAACTAATTGCACTGTTGTGAAGCCCTAGATGTGTAGGTCACGAACCCACTCGACTGAGCACATTTTAGTGCTGTGTTCGTGTCCAAATTGGACACGAACCGACCGCACGAGCCCATCGTGCATGTCCTGCTACCCGACCCTTCGTGCGCACAGCACAGACCACTTGGACACGTGTAACTCGACACAGACAAGGGGGCATTGTCTGCGAACATGCCCCCAAAGTCTCGTGTGGTGTCGTGTCGTATCGAGTGAGAAAACTCACTCGCACTGGACACGCACTGGTCACGCACGCACGCACAGACACCAACTTCGAGTGTCTCGTGTCGCACGGACACGACACGATGACACCTCGTAGTGACACGAGTGTGTAGACCTATACGTGGCGTACACGTGGACACGAGCACGTGGTGCTTCGTGTCCTGTGTCGCGTGTACGACGCGTGTAACCGCGTGCACGACGCAGTCGTAACACGCATGTATCAGTCGTGTTTTCACGACTGATACGGTGTTTGTTCTGTGTCCACGCGTGTCGTGGACATGTGTCAGGCTGTGGGATGTGTAGCCCTATGTGTGGGCTACACGTATGCACGACCACGAGACGTGTCGTGTCTCGTGGTGTGTCCACGAGTGCGTGGAACGCGTGCACGATGCTGTTTTCGTGTGCACGTATCAGTGCTTACCCGATGGACTATTTTGGGTGTTTGGACACGTGAAAATGTGTCGTGGTGTCGTGTCAGTGTCTTGGGATCCTAGTGTATGTGTGGAGCCTTAGTTACCAACCCTAGGTTGCGAGCCTTAGCTCGTATGGTTGCGTGTATTTCGATTTTTCCCATTCGTGTGCACTGTGCACAGTCACAGTATTTGGGAATTAATTCCCAGTTTTGAAAATCAAATTTCAATTCAATTTTGTTGATGTTTAATGTATTAGACTAGTGTATTTCAGTGTGTAGATGTGAAGTATACATGTATTTGTGAGTGTGGGTCGATTTCGGGGAGATTTGGTTAGGTGTGTGTGTAGTTATATATGTATGTACATATGTATGTATATGTGTTGTGTGTGTGTGTGTTGGGGGACTGGGTTGTTCCAGAAATCTGGGAACAAATTCCCCTTCCCTGTCCAGTGTTCACCCCCCTCTCTCACTGTCTCACTCTCTCTCTCATTCAGTCTCTCTCTCTCTTTCTTCCCTCTCTCTATATATATTATATATATGAGTTTATATATATATAGGTATATATATATATATTGATATATATATATATATTTGTATTAGTTTTCATATAGTGATTATATATATATATGTATGTGGGTTTGTATTGTATATAGTATCCATATATGGGTATATGGGTAGTAGATAGATATATATCTATATATAGATATATACATATATATATGATTTCTAGTATAGGTTTATGTGAAACCTATGACACTGGCCTATGGCCTAGGATTACTAGCCTATGGCTTGGGACTAGCCATAATGACCCAAAACCCATTGTTGACCCTTGTTGACTGAAAGTTGACCAAAGTCAACTTTAGGTCAAGGTTGACCTAGTTCACCTAGAAATGACTAGGAATGACCTAAATCAACTAGTTTGACTAGTTTGACTAAAACCTTAACTAGTTTGACTAGTATTGACTTAACTTTGACTAGTTTGACTTTAGAGTTGACCAGAGTTGACCAAGAGTTGACTTTTGACCAGATTGACCTAGAATCATGTAGTTTGCATTATAGACATCATATTTACTATTTAGAACACATTGTGACTTGTGTTGCTCTGATCAGGAGCCAGACACCTCTCCTCAGACTGCATATTCTCTACAGACATTCATACAGCAGGCGAGTATATTCTCTGACCGTTTCATACTTGTTCAGGCTTTACTTCTCGCTCTAGATTACTTTACTTGTTGCTGTCACATTTGTAACACGGATTGGTACTATATGGATCTTTACATGAGATGTTATCCCCCTCGGGAGCATCGGGTACTTCATGTTATGTGCGTTTCACTATCATCATGTACTCCTATGCTTCCATCATTCATGTGCACTCATGTGATCATGTACTCTCATGTTTACTGAGCTCTCATGTATACTATCATGTGCACCCTTTCATGGGCCCCATGTGATATCATGTATAAATAATATAACCTGTATAGATCCTTGTGTATTGATTGGGGAAACGGGGGAGTAGAAGTGGACATGTGAATAATTCCAAGTAGTGTAATCATGTACAAACTCAGTAGTGTAATCATGTATAAATTCTAGCCATTCACATGCCTATCTTGTGCTCTACATCACTAGTCACTTATAGTTCTCTATATACAGTAGATATTTCATTACAGCTATCTCTTTTACAGCGTATATTTCCTTTCAGCAGTTCATGTATCTTACTCTATTGCCTGTATCGTATTTCCTAACCTGATATGCACTGCGTGAGATGTATTGTGCTCGTTCCCGTCCTGATTGGACCTGTTGAAAATATTACAGAGGATGAGGACGAGGCATGGGTGACTACCTATTATGGAGCAGGACTAGATGACACTTGTATTGAGGACCCTCAGCAGGTTCCACCTACAGCTGAGGAGGATGTTCCAGTAGTCTAGACCAGTTTAGTCTAGGCAGTCTTTTCTATATTACATTTTGTCTCACATTCTGTGTTGTATTTTGAGATGTGGAGATGTATAGACTCTTAGACTTATTGTATTATGAGTTGACATTCTGGATGTTATGTATCCTAGACATTTAGACTTATTTCATCTATGCTATGGTTCTCTTTGGGTTGCTATCTATCTTCTGTCTTTCATTTTTCTACCTTAGATGTGATTGAGACTATATGTTGTGATGTTACCTCCATTCGGAGTGTATAAACTGTACAGGTACCTTATACTGTTAGATGATTGACCTAGGACAGCGTTCTACCGCCGATACTGCGGCGTAGGCTGGATGTACCCACTTCTCGTGCCCTTACTCTAGGGTGCGGGTCGTGACAAAACTTAGCCATTTTATGAACTTTAGCTTTATCGTTGCGATACTCGTTAATCGATTCATTTTTTTGGTTTGCACACAAGCCGTACGTTCTGATTTAGCATCCTGTAGGTAGCACTTTTTCGAGGCATCGTATGCTGAAACTATTTTACAGATCATAAAATAATCTTATCTATTTTCTAGAACCTTAAACTTTCTCTTTTTGGTGTAAGACTTGTATTCTCAAAGAAAATTACTCTAAACAGATACAGTGTCCCGATTTCTTGATTTTGAAACCAGAGGTCGAGATAAAGGAGGTCAGCCACTCACCTTAGTCTTTGCTTCAGGCGAAGGACTGGTTGGCTGTGGTTAGACGTCGCCTACGCGATCACCTGCAATCGGATGAGCAACTGATTAGAACACTGTGTTATTCAAGGAATTCGATACAATGCGAAGTTCAAAAACGCAAGCCATGAAAACCATCGAAAACATTCATAAAAATGCATTCACGAAAACCAAATCCAAAGCCAAAGCAAGTTCGGCATGAAAAACAGAGCAATGGGAGGTCTCTTCCGACTCAGCCACATAGCCAATCATCGAGGCGCAACCCTCTGTATATGAGACTTGATTCCAAAGAAGCCTTTCTATAAAAAGAAAAGTATCTTAATTCAATCGTTCCCATTCGACTGATTCAGCCGATCCCGATCTACCGGTCCCGACTGAATCGATAGCGACAATGTTCCTCCAGCACACCCCGTAGACAAAAATGGGGCACGATGTAGGGACGGAGCACTACATTCGACCCCTCAAAAAATCAATTATTTTGCTCATTCCAAATATGCCAAACTGAGGCCGCCAATCGTATACGAGCTTCATTAAACCACCTTGCACCTCTATTTTTTGGACCTTATAATATCCTTCACTAAATCCTTCCAATCACAGTTGATTGGAACCCCTTCGTCTCAAATGAAGCTTGTTACCCTGCAATTACCATATCCTCCAAGCCAACGAACATGAGAAGAAAAGGTAAGAGATAGACTCCAGACCATGGCCGCGTAAGAGACATCTATGTCCCTCCACCTGTACGCTGAATCTAGCAAGCCTGACAAGTGTAAGCAGCCTCCCCATAAATCATTTGTATAAGCAAAACTGCATCTTTCGGGCCAAACCTTTAGTCCAAACAAATTCCATAAATTTCCATGTCGGATGAATAACCCGACAACTGTCATATGCTTCTCTATAAACGAAGTAAGTATCTCCACTGTTATACTAAATTATATTATAAAGAAGATAAATATTATAGAAAAAATGATGATTGCAACTATGATCCATCCAGATTACAAAATAGGTCATCTAGGGTATCTAGGGTCAAGGATATCTATGTCAGTATCTATATTTCATTATAAAGCAAAAAATACTAAGGGAGAAACCCTCAAAGATACGTCGATTAGATTCCCTCCATACGTGCCAGACCACCGCCCAAAAAATAATTCTAAGACGAGACTGTCCGCTCGCTCCTTTACCCTTCTATGCTTTAACTTCGTTTAAAGCAGAGAAAAGAGCTCTATAATACCGATTTGGGAAGCCAAACTTAGACCTCTAGATGCTCCAAACATCCCAAGCAAAGCCACAAGCAAAAAATAGATGATTCCTGGACTCATCATCTTTCCCGCATAACCAGCACTTCGTATCCTCGCAAGGATGCCAAATATAGAAAGCCTGTCCCGAATAAGGAGTATGTTCCTGATCATTTTGTATAGGCACATGTGAACTTGACTGTCGTACCTTTGGTCCACATCACATGTGTCCAGTTTATCTCAACATGGTTGGTCCTAATATGATTCATAGCCGTACTGAACTTGAAGGTGCTTCTCTCTATATATTCCCATATCCAGTAGTCCTCAACCCTATCTATCAAACTCCACCACGTGAATGTCTTCAGCATGAGCAGCCTCGATCAATATTTGCCCATGCAACTTTCACTCACCTTTCTGGATAAGGATACTCACTGTGTCTGTTGTACCCAGTAGCTAGTAAATATGTTATCCCTCTCTCTTGATCGAGCTAGAGTGCTTGACCCATGAGTCATGTCAGATGCTTGTTTGAGCCCCCACACAAATTACCTAGTCAGCTTATTTAGCCTCGAGTCTCATCGCCAACAACACTTTGATCGTAATCGAGAAGTTGATGTTGTTGGTGTAATGCCCCGCTCCGTACGAGGCATTTGGTTGGCTTGTTGGATGGGATCAGAATGTTGGACCATGACTTATGTTGAGAACCAAGAGAGTTAAGACTGATGCAGTCTCTCTGAGCTGGCTGGACGGATTAAGTGTTGGAACGTGGCTCGCTGGTGGAGCTACGCTTAGGAGGAATGTGTGCAACCAGAATAAGAAGAACCTTTTATGCAGGAAAGTGGAACTGTCCTCCTTCTTCCTTATTCCTGCATGCCTAATAAATAGAATAACGTGATGCTATGAATATGTCCCTAATGTCTCATACCTTGAATGTTGAATAATTGTGATGCGATGCTTTAGTTGCCAAATCGATAGAGATGCATATGCTGGAAATCATTGAATAAATTACACATGAACTTTGGAACTGTTGAACGAATTACACTCGAACTGCTAATGTAACATGATGCCTGAGAATGAATCAGTAATGTCCCTTATGCTTAAGATTGATGAAATGAATAAATCACTTGAATAATGAGATGCTGCATAAATGAAACATGAGAAAAGAATTGAATATGCTATTGTTCCAATGAAATAAATGAAATGCTACAGGTCCCTTCAAAATGAATGAATGTTGTTGTTCCTCCTTAGAAGGAACGTGATGAAAAATGTTGCAATGAAGCAATGAATGAGAATTGATAAGGCTTGGGATCGTTGAGATCACCAAATGAAATGATGGTAATGTTGGGAATGAATAAGTCATTCAACATGACTTGAATGCGATGAATGATGATGCACTGTTGTCTTTACTTTAATATTTTACCATGTATTTTATGTTCACGATTGAGTTGGACAAGTATTCACATGGTCATAGGACAACTTATGTATAAGTAATGGGGATATGTTTTCTCGGACGGTACCCCGGGACGTTAGGGCGACCGATCCGGCCTAGGAGGAAACATTGGCGTGCCAGTAGGGGCACGGGGTTTATGAGGCATCCTTTGGGGCTAGCTACCTTCTCTGGAGTCATCGCATTACCAATGAAGACCTATATGGCAACGTCCGTATGGTTAAACACCAGTGACCATGTAATCAGGATGCATGCTAATGAATGCCTTATGCAGGCAGAGTAAGTATATCTGCTAACCTGTATTTGATACAGGTATGAGGGAGTCGGCTATCGGTAAGAAATCACTTAAATATGATAATTCAATATATGTGTTGGTTTAACTTGTATGCTTACGTTCTAAATAAGTAAATGATGCTGTATGTAGCCTTTCAGTATGAGATCCTGCTTAACATGTTAAATTCAGTATGCTAGAAAGATGCCATGCTATAATCATTGCTCAAACGTAACATACATGCTAAGTGATGCTTGAAGTGAGAACTGTTATAACATGTTTAAGATGTTAATGTTAACGATGCCTCAATGATGCCTTTTTATGATAACACTTAGTATGCCTCAATGATGCCTTTGCATGATAACACCAAGAATGCTAAAATGATATGTCCACATGAATGCTACTAAGAATATGATTACATGTTTCACTATGATTATTGCCCTTGAACTGTAAACTGATGCTAGGCCCCAAATAGAAAGATCATTCTAATAAATGCTTGCTTGAATGATCACTTAAATGTTGGTTTATGCGAGTGGGTTGGATTCTGCTCGCCAGTACATAGATGATGTGCTGACCCACATTTTGTGGGCAGGTGCTCATGCTTGGGATATTCTACACACGAAGATTGGCTTGATTGGTCCCGCGGCATCGAAGATTTATTGGGCATACAGAAGCTCTCCTTGTACAAGATGATGTCTTCTGTTTATAAAGGGCATAATGTATGGAACATTATAATCAGTTGTATCAGTGAGAATGTAAGCCAAGTCAGCATATCGAGTTGTAATCCAATGTATCCAAGCATCAAATGTAGACTTTGTAGTATTGCTCAGTTGGCTTTGAATGTAAAGTGAGATGTGTTGTAAGCATTGTACTTCAATACAAGTCTTGTACACTTCTTCAATTATCAATAAAGAGAATAAAGTTCTATATATATCTCTGTGTGACTTCAAGTTATCCTTTTATCTTCGCTGCCATAAAGAAGTGATGTACTTCTATTTAATTAGAAAGATTGTCCTCACTAACTTCAATTTGTCTGCTTCTGCCGCTGCAATGTGTTCCTATTTAAAGAATTATCACCTATGTACCATCTTTGCCTTGTACAAGTGCAATACCAGACTTGTACGGCATCACGCCCAAGCGAGGACGATCGATTCAAAGAGATAAAATATGTCAATAAATGACTCTACGAATCGGGGCATGACAAATTGGTATCAGGGCACGGCTTTACGTCCTTGGTATCTTCTTTGATTCATTTCAAATCAAAGTTGCATCGACGATTAACCAAGGTTGCTTCCGCGATCACTCAATGTTGCTTCCGAGATTAAATCAAAGATTGCTTCCGTGATTATACTGTCATTGTTCTACCATCATCCTACGTTGTTCGTGTCTGAAAGTTCATTGACCCTCTTGGCTGCTCACTGGATGTTCCATACAATAAGTCTATGTACATTGTGATGCCCCTAAATGAATGATTGTTGTTGGTTTGGACACAAATAACCCAACAATGACTCGATGCCATAGTATGCTATATTGTGAATGCTATTTGGAAAGTGGAAATAAAGGAAATGGCTATGTATGCTGCAACAAGTTGAGAATTGCATGTGATGTTGGATAAGAATTAGGAATGAAATAATTGATAGATGAGTTCAACAGAATTGGTGAATTGACTCATGTGTGCTGGCTACTGCTTTTGAGACCCTAAGAATGTTGGTTTATAATTTTGAGATCCTGAGATGTTGGTTAAGTATTGTGATCATTATAGATCATGAATGTTCGTAATAGATTGAGTTGGTATTGTTTAAGGATGGCTTCGTTTCTGAGTGGTATATTGCCTCTACCACCTCAGAACGAGATGTATGTTGACCCTTTCTATAGAATAACAATGAGACTATCTGTGAGTACTGGGTAGTGCCGAGACTTAGCTGGGAGTCATGTATTGTGGTTAGATGAATCGAGTGTCCCTTGACGGTGTTGTTATATTGAGTAGCGAGATTGTCAGAAATTGTAACTGGTAGCTTGGTTAGAAATTATTTACTCGAGTGATGATTCAGGCTGGTAAGACAGTTAGTATGCTATGGGTAAATGGATTTGGCTATAGAATGTTGTGACTTAGAACATCTGAATGTTGACTTCGATTGGTTGGATGTAAATTAAATGTGGCTAATACAAAGTTGGTTGCGTAGCTGAAAGTTTTAGAAATATCGTCGGTGAATCAAAGGAATATTAGAGATCTATGCTTTGACCCTAAGGTGTAATAGATGTTAATCCATCTTGATCACCAAAGGATAGTCGTTGCCTATGTGCATGTATGCTGAGGAATTTAATGGGATTAGAAAAGTAACAAGTAGCCACTTTGACTATTGTGTTGCTTAGAGGATGGTTAAGTGATACATAAATTATCGGATTGAATGGATGAACTATTTGACCATTGCTACATGAGATTTAAGAATGCCCGTAAGATAGTGATGATTGAGAAATGAATGGGATTGAGAAATTTCAAACGTGTTGGATAATGTCGGTATAGGTGATTGTTGGTTGGGATATAGATTATTGACTTATGACTTAGTGGTGTGACTTCGTTATACAGACCAAATAGTATGATTCCATAGTTATGTTAAGAATATCGGATTTGAAGACACTTGAATAGTTAGCCTTGGCTTATGGGTTCGTGTAGGTACAAAGTAATTTAAAATAGAAATTGAATCATTGGGAATTTACTTGATGGATTATTAGAACGATGAGAATCATATGTCGGGTTGGGAATTGACCGTAATGTTGATAGATCGATCTTAGTCGATCGTTGGGTAAGTCTAGAATGAGCCTCTGTGGGAATTATTTCCTTGAGGAAGACCCTGGATAGATAGACTTGACCCTAGCGACCAGTTGGGGACTTACCAATTGTTGGCATAGCCGACAATGGCGATTAATTATTCAAACTTAGTTGATACCCATAGGTTTGGGTAGAGTTCCTTAGAACTGTCGGTTGCTTATTGGCCCTGAGAATAAGAAACTAGCATGATCCCTAGTAGCCGTCCACTCTAGGGAAGTCACCTGAATGATTAGGTATAGCTGTCGGTATAGCTAACCATTGAGACTGGACCGAATAATAGATGGCCGTTGGCGACCCATAGAATGACCTTGTGGCATTGAACGAGAGATGGTGATGAGTGTGATCTAAGAATGATAAGTTGTAAGTATATGCTCCAATATGAACCTTAGAGATGTTTGACCCTTGAGGATTATGTGTCGGCCTATAGCGGGAAATGGAATCGTGGGATGAGACTTGATTTGTATGTATCGAATAGTGAATTATTATATGAGATGGAATTGACTACTCTTCACGGGAATGTTGGATAGGTATCTATAGTCGGGTAGCTGGGTTAACCTTGACTGTTGCATAGAATTATACCCTGACTCGGATAATCGATAGTTGGTGATGTCGGATTGTATCTTTTAGAAAAGATGAATTGCCTCGGTGAGAATTATTGTTGGATTTGGAAAGGAATATGATTGCATGTTGTGGACTCTTGATATGGTTGGCTTTAAGATTAGACCCTTTATCGAATGCTAGAAATATTATGCCCGGATAGAGAGCTTAACCAAGTTGCCCCTGATGTAAAGTGTTATGGCCTGGAAGATAGTGATTGTGACAAGTGAATAAAGTGATAAGTCAATTGAAAGGATGCTAAGTCTGATTTGGGAAAGAGAGTTATATCGTGGCTGATCGAATTATACTATCATAGAAGTTGGCTAAAGTACATATGTTTTGGGGACGCCTAAACTATGTGTACGGATCCAGCCGAAGTGATAGGTTGCGACTGAGATAACATTATGGGAAGAATCTATTGCACTAGCACGAACTTTGGCTGAAATACATATGTTTTGGGACGCCTAAAATATGTGTATGGATCCAAACGAAGTAATGCGTTGCGACCAAGATAGAATACAAGGAAAATATTGGTTAATCAATGAGAAGTTGCAAGTATTTGGAAAAGAGAAAGATGGAATGAATCGTTGATGGATTAAAATGATACAGTTGGACAACTATTTTGAAATGATCAAGTGGGCTAAAATGAATATTGAATTGAAGCTGAATGAGTAACTCATTATGATTGAGTGAATCTAGTAGATGAGTTGTTTCCTTAAGTTTTGAGGATGAAACTTTTTCTGAGTGGTATATTATGTAATGTCCCGCTCCGCACGAGGCATTTGGTTGGCTTGTTGGATGGGATCAGAATGTTGGACCATGACTTATGTTGAGAACCAAGAGAGTTGAGACTGATGCAGTCTCTCTGAGCTGGCTGGACGGATTAAGTGTTGGAACGTGGCTCGCTGGTGGAGCTACGCTTAGGGGGAATGTGTGCAACCAGAATAAGAAGAACCTTTTATGCAGGCAAGTGGAACTGTCCTCCTTCTTCCTTATTCCTACATGCTTAAAAAATAGAATAACGTGATGCTATGAATATGTCCCTAATGTCTCATACCTTGAAAGTTGAATAATTGTGATGCGATGCTTTAGTTGCTAAATCGATAGAGATGCATATGCTGGAAATCATTGAATGAATAACACATAAACTTTGGAACTATTGAACGAATTACACTCGAACTGCTAATGTAACATGATGCCTGAGAATGAATCAATAATTTCTCTTATGCTTAAGATTGATGAAATGAATGAATCACTTGAATAATGAGATGCTGCATAAATGATACATCAGAAAAGAATTGAATATGCTATTGTTCCAATGAAATGAATGAAATGTTACAGGTCCCTTCGAAATAAATGAATCTTGTTATTCCTCCTTAGAAGGAACGTGATGAGAAATGTTGCAATGAAGCAATGAATGAGAATTGATAAGGCTTGGGATCGTTGAGATCACCAAATGAAATGATGGTAATGTTGGGAATGAATAAGTCATTGAACATGACTTGAATGAGATGAATGATGATACACTGTTGTCTTTACTTCAATATTTTACCATGTATTTTATGTTCACGATTGAGTTGGACACGCATTTGCATGGTCATAGGACAACTTATGCATAAGTAATGGGGATATGTTTTCTCGGACGGTACCCCGGGACGTTAGGGCGACCGATCCGGCCTAGGAGAAAACATTGGCGTGCCAGTAGGGGCACGGGTTTTGCGAGGCTTCCTTTGGGGCTAGCTACCTTCTCTGGAGTCATCGCATTACCAATGAAGACCTATATGGCAACATCCGTATGGTTAAACACCAGTGACCATGTAGTCAGGATGCATGCTAATGAATGTCTTATGCAGGCAGAGTAAGTTTATCTGCTAACCTGTATTTGATGCAGGTATGAGGGAGTCGGGTATCAGTAAGAAATCACTTAAATGTGATAATTCAATATATGTGTTGGTTTAACTTGCATGCTTACGTTCCAAATAAGTAAATGATGCTGTATGTAGCCTTTCAGTATGAGATCCTGCTTAACATGTTAAATTCAGTATGCTAGAAAGATGCCATGCTATAATTATTACTCAAACACAACATACATGCTAAGTGATGCTTGAAGTAAGAACTATTATAACATGTTTAAGATGTTAATGTTAACGATACCTCAATGATGCCTTTTCATGATAACACCTAATATGCCTCAATGATGCCTTTGCATGATAACACCAAGAATACTAAAATGATATGTCCACATGAATGCTACTAAGAATATGTTTACATGCTTTACTATGATTATTGCCCATGAACTGTAAACTGATGCTAGGCCCCAAATAGAAAGATTATTCTAATAAATGCTTGGTTAAATGATCACTTAAATGTTGGTTTATGCGAGTGGGTTGGATTCTGCTTGCCAGTACATAGATGAATGTGCTGACCCACGTTTTGTGGGCAGGTGCTCGTGCTTGGGATATTCTACACACGAAGATTGGCTTGATTGGTCCTGCGGTATCGAATATTTGTTGGGCATACAAAAGCTCTCCTTGTACAAGATGATGTCTTCTGTTTATAAAGGGCATAATGTATGGAACATTGTAATCAGTTGTATCAGTAAGAATGTAAGCCAAGTCAGCATATCGAGTTGTAATCCAATGTATCCAAGCATCAAATGTAGACTTTGTAGTATTGCTCAGTTGGATTTCAATGCAAAGTGAGATGTGTTGTAAGCATTGTACTTCAATACAAGTCTTGTACACTTCTTCAATTATCAATAAAGAGAATAAAGTTCTATATATATCTCTGTGTGACTTCAAGTTATCCTTTTATCTCCGCTGCCATAAAGAAGTGATGTACTTCTATTCAATTAGAAAGATTGTCCTCACTAACTTCAATTTGTCTGCTTCTACCGCTGCAATGTGTTCCTATTTGAAGAATTATCACGTATGTACCATCTTTGTCTTGTACAAGTGCAATACCAGACTTGGACGGCATCACGCCCAAGCGAGGATGATCGATTCCAAGAGATAAAATATGTCAATAAATGACTACGAATCGGGGCATGACAGTTGGTAGTCGACCAAAAGTTACCTTTTGGAAAGTGCCTTCCCTTGACTCAATCAGCCCAAAGAGGCTTATTGTTGATGAATCTCCAAATTAGTTTTAGTTAATTCGTTTCTCTAAGGAGAGACAAGGGTCTCATCCCAACTCCTCCCTATTTTTAGGCATCCACAAGTCCTCCCAACTAATAGCATGAATGCCTCCTCTCCACAGGTCCACGCACATACATTCGATCTTCTTGATCGTGCCCTTGGGAAGCATAATGACCCGAAGCCAATATATAACAGTCGTCGAAATGACAACTTTGATAAGTTCAATCCTAGCCCCAAAGGATAAAGTTTGAGCCTGCCATCCCTCCAGTCTCGATTGCGTATAGTTGAGAAGATTATCACACTCCGTATACTAGTGGCATAGTTAATAAAGAGGGGAAGCCCATGTATTTAATAGGGAGAATCCCTTCCCCAATATCCATCTTAGCCAGTCATGCCACTTTCTTTCTACAGGTACGGTTCATGAACATTTGACTCTTGTTTCTATTTAGTTGCAAACCCGACCAAGCCTCCAAGGTAACAAAAATTCTTTTGAGCGTGTCAAGGGATCTGTTACATGGCTCTTGAAACACCAGCAGGTCATCAGTATAAATAAAATGAGAAACCATTGTTTTGTATATATATATATATATTTGTTTTGTATATATATATATATATATATATATATATATATATATATATATATATATATATATATATATATATATATATATATATATATATATGGATTAACCATCAAAGTTTGTTGGATAGAATTGGAGCCGATGGACACTACTTTGCAAGGGAAGTGAGGAAGGAAATGGTTAGCAGCAGACTCTTCAATGGGGTATGGAGGCCGAAGTTTCACCCCTACACGCAAAGTGTTAGCAGGAACATTCAAGGGGTCAAGTAGGACCCGAACCTGCAGGTGGATACGTGGGTTTGGGTGCTCTGAGCCAAAGGGAGTTTTGAGTCCCGGTCGTGCTATGACCTTGTGTGGATATTTCAACCGAAGTTTATGTTTGCTAACTTCGTGTAGGCAAAGGATGCACTCTGATGATGTAGCACTGCTTATATAGGTTGCTACTGGGAAGGCTAATAACGTTGGATGGGTTGGCAAGATTTTGTATCCATGCTGGTGTTCAATTATGTATCATCGCAAGCTTGTCAATAAGGATATGGGGCAACTATTCTTTGAGTGCATGTTTACTTGTTCTATATGGGAGGAACAATATACCAAGATGGATATTCCGGCTGTGAGGACTTAAAATATTTTAGAGGTGATTGATGGTATACGAAATTTAAAGAACAGAGGCGCTGCATGGTTCATGGAGGCTCGTTTGCGATTATGGCTACTGTGATGCACTAGAACCAGAATACTGGAGAGCGGGGGACAGACACAGCCAGCTACGTATATAGAAGTGTAATCCACCTCGATATACGGTCATAACTGTCTAGATGTATGAGTGTTTATCTACAAGCCATCAGTCTCTTATGGTCAAGAACATGCTTAGTGTCTCAATCTCAAGCAAGTAAATACATGTTACAAGATGGTAGATCATCAGACATACAAGGTAAGGCATCCCAAATATTATATATTCAGATGATCATGAAGATAGTCGTACAAAATGCGAAGACTAGCAAGAGTTTCAGTCATACATGATCAACCCTAGGATTTGTTAATCATGTTACATCCCGTAGGCAGACAGTAAGTAAAGTATGCAACATGAACTAACACTTGCTCGGCGCCTAAACACCTCAAAAGAATAATTTTACAATTAGAGTGGAAGAGCAAAATAAACCCACTCGTTGCCAGGATTTCTTCTAGTGTTCACCATCTGGCAGCAAGGCTGAGAGATCCTCGGGAGCTACTCCAAAATCTGGCCATACAAAACTAGCTGGGTCAGACCCCAGAAAGAGCAAGTGCCACAAAGGAGGCTTCACTTAAGAACTAAAACCAACATGTCAGAACATAAACAAGAATAATAACAAGAAGACATGAAATGTAAATAAGGCAACAAATGACGAGAGGACGAAAAGCTATTCCGGAAGCCAAGTTACAATCCTTAAACCAAACAAGGACCGGGGTTGTAACCCTTCGCCTAAACAGAATGGGGTCTCTAGCCATTTATTGCTAAGAGTAAAGCGTAAGCAAGCATGTCCTGAGATAGCCATGTACTGGATCTAGACAAGACTAGACAGGATTGGACTCCATCCAACATTCACGGCCAAGCAAAGAGTACGGCTTGATACTTTAACTAACTAGGGTTATCACAAGCCTAGTTACTAGCAAGATGCAATGAGACGTTCCGGCAGTCACAAGCCCTGAAGCTATCCAGGTTATCCAGGCGAGGTTCATAGAAGAGTTATCAAGAATTATTAGGTGACTTGGAGTGCAACACATGACAGTATACATATTACTTATTTCAAGAAGTGCCCCACATGACAGTGGGCTGGAAATCTGCCCTACTCATCGGCAGGCTACAAGTCCTTCAGGTGTGGACAGGATAACGGAATCGCCTGTAATTGGAAACATCTCTCTATATGAGCTATATTGATTAATCTAGTAATTAACCTAGTCAGATTCAGCATAAATTCCGAACCGTAGTAACCAGGGATGCAAGTCCTAGACATGATGCGAGACGAGACTGGTAGCATATACAAGCACATTCAAGAACAATCACCTACGGTATCAAGACGAATTATTACTCAGCATGTCAAGATAGCCGTCGCAACAACATTCAAGATTATATGTCAGGTTTACTTGTTAAGCGTGCACCACGACAGACCACGATCATGTCATTATCATATCAAGGTTACTTATCAAGATTACTCATGTCAAGTTGCTGGTTAAGAGTGCACCACGACGGGTCACCATCAAGAATTATCATGTAAGTCACATTGTCATGTCATGTTCATGTTAAGTCCAGTCAAATCTTATCAAGTTCAAGCCTTATTATGCTCAACAAGTTATTAAGTCGGGTCATCACAGGGTAAGTCAAGTAAAAGGGTACAAGCAATGATCACAACATTTTACTAAGGACCAAGGGGACAAGCATGGATGAATGTAACAAGAATTATCATGGCAAAAAATGGCGCAAGGGGTTAAAAGGGGTGCTAGGGAAAGCATGCGGCAGGACAGCACGCGCCAGGGACAATATGCACCAGGACAGCATACGCCAGCATGCATGTACTAGGACAACATGTGCCAGGGACAGCATGTGCCAAGACAACATGTGCCAGGGACAGCATGCACCAGGGACAGCATGCGCCAGGACAGCATACGCCAGCATGCATGCGCCCGGACAGCATGTGCCAGGGATAACATGCACCAGGATAGCATGCGCTAGCATGCATGCGTCAGAACAGCATGCGCCAGCGACAACATGTGCAAGGGACAACATGTGCCATGACAGCATGCGCCATGGGCCAAAGGGCACCATCTATAGCATGCGCCATGACAGCATGTGCAAGGGACAACATGCACCATGACAGCATACGACATAGGCCATAAGGCACCATCCACAGCATGTGCCAGGGACATCATGCGCCAGGACAGCATGCGCCATGGGCCAAAATGTACCATCCATAGCATACGTCAGGACAACATGTGCCAGGGACAACATACGCCAGGACAGCATACGCCATGGGCCAAAAGGCACCATCCACAGCATGCGCCAGGACAGCATGTGCCAGCATGCATGTGCCAACATGTATGTGCTAGCATGTATCAGTATGAAATGCTCATCTTCTCCAACCAGCCTCCAAATGTTCATGAGGACCGGTGGACTAGAAAGGCCATAAATCTCTCAAAATAAGTCAAAATTAGGACTTTTAAGTCAAAATCGGGACTTCCAACGGTCTAAATTGGGTAGAATTAAATTTCCTACAACATAGGACCATTAGATCTCAAAAACAATAAAGTTCAAGCGATCAGAAGCAAGAAAAACTGAAAAAAGTTACAAACTTAGATCTACACAAATCTATCCCTAGAAACTAAAAACTCTAAGTTCTAAAGAGGCTTAGAATCAAGTAAAGAAGAGAATGGAACAATAAATCTTAAGATCCATCATAAAGCAAGTTGCACTTGCCTAGGGTTTCTTTGGTGTGTGGAGAGGAGTAAATGAAGAAGATGAAGGAAATAAATGAAAGTAATGGAGAGAGAGAAAGAGAGAGGAGAATTGACTTTTATATCAACCCTTCTCATCTCAAACAACACAAAACCAAACCAAGCCAACCCGAACCAAGATGAACCAAAATAAACCAAGGCAAGATTAAACTAGGATCAGGCTAAGCAAGACAAGTCTAACTACGGGTCACCTGACAAACGTCAGAAATTCGAACACGTATACTGAAAATACGTATAACGAAAAATAGGAGTGACAACTCTACCCACCTTAAAAGAATTCTGTCCTCAAAATTTAATAAAGAGGCTAGAGATATCGGGGTAGGCTATTATAAGCAAGCTACGAATAGCAGCCAATCGAGCAATCATTGATACAAGCAAGGAATTAAAAGCATAAGGCATAAGAAAGATATTATACCTTATGAGTCAAACATGTGTGGATATCGCAAGCGGATATCATCCTCACGCTCCCACGTTGACTCACAAAAAGAGTAGTGACCCCAAACAACACAGACTAAACTAATAGTTTTGTTCTTGAGTACCTTCTCTCTTTGGTCCAATATGGATACAGGCCTTTCCTCATACGAAAGGTTGGTACCAACAACCAATTCCAAATGATCAAGGATATGGCTCGTATCTGGGATATACCGTCGCAATTGGAATATATGGAACATGTTATGTACCTCACGTAACGACGACAAAAGAGGGATACAATAGGACACATCACCTACTCGCCCGAGAATGTCAAACGGCCCTATATACCTAGGACTAAGCTTTTCCCGTACGCCGAATCGAATGATACCACGGGTAGGCGAGGTTCTAAGGAACATGTGGTCGCCGACTGAAAACTCAAAGGGACGTCGATAAGAATCGGTCCAATGGCACTGGCAATCTTGGACAACTCGAAGATGATCTCTGACTTGTCTGACCACCTCGATTGTCTTGGTAACCATTTCTGGACCAAGCATCTGCCTCTCACCTTTATCATCCGAGGTTAACGGGGATCTGCACTTCCTGCCATACAGTGCTTCAAAGGGTGCCATCTAGATACTAGCCTAGAACCTGTTGTTATAAGAGAACTCCACTAGGTGCAGGTGATCTTTCCATGAACCACCAAAGTCCAGTATACAAGATCGTAATATATCTTCAAGAGTCTGAATCGTACGTTCTGACTGACTATCTGTCTACAGATGATATGCTGAACTGAACTTGAGATGAGTCCCCAAACTCTCTTGAAGACTCTGCCAAAAGTGCGATGTGAATCTTGAATCTTGTCTGATATGATACTAACTGGTACTCCATGCAATCTGACAATCTGCCTGAGGTACATCTATGCTAGCTGATCCGTCGACTAACCAATTCCGAAGGGAAGAAAATGAGCTACATTCGTGAGACGATCAACTATAACCCAGATAGCATCTCTTCCAGCTGGAGATTTAGGTAACCCAGTAACAAAATCCATGGTAATGTGCTCCCATTTCCATTCTGGGATCAATAAAGGTTAAAGAAATTCGGTTGGTTTATGATGTTCAGCCTTAACTTGTTGGCAAACTAAACAATGAGAGACAAACCGAACGATCTCCCTCTTCATGCCATTCCACCAGAAATGCTGACGGATGTCTCGATACATCTTCGTGCCACTGTGATGAATTGAATACTGATAACTGTGAGCTTCTGCCATTATCTCCTGTCTGATATCACTACTGGGTACACAAAGATGCCTTCCATAACGGTGTGTACCATCCTCATGAATGCATAACTCTGCTCTCCGTCCTACTACATATTCTGCTCTAAGCCGTTGAAGCTTAAAATCTGCTGATTGTGCCATCTTGATCCTCTCAACTATACTGGACTGAACTTGTATGCCTGCTATCAATGCCACATTGGTAGGGAGAACTATCTCTATCCCCATATTCTGAAGGTCAGCTAATAACTCTAGTTGCGCTATTAAGAAATAAACTCTATCTCTTCTGCTCAATGCATCCGCTACTACGTTGGACTTCCAGGATGATACTGCAGGTTGATGTCATAATCTACAAGTACCTCTAGCCATCTTCTCTGATGCATGTTGAGATCCTTCTTGGTAAACACATACTTAAGACTCTTGTGGTCGGTGAAGATCTCCACTTGATCTCCATATAAATAATGCCTCCAAAGCTTCAATGCAAAAAATACTGCTGCTAACTCCAAGTCATGTGTTGGGTAATTCCTATCATGATCACGAAGCTGACGTAACACATAAGCTACTACCTTACCATGTTGCATCAATATGCATCCCAATCCTCTGCCAGAAGCATCACAATAAACTGAAAATCCTTCAATCCCATCTGGAAGCATAAGAATGGGGGTCGTCATTAATCCTTGCTTCAACTTCTCAAATGAACTATGACACTCTGTCGTCCAAGAAAATTGTACATCCTTACGGGTCAACCGCATAATGGCCGCTAAAATTCGAGCAAAATCTGATACGAACCGCCGGTAATAGCTGGCTAATCCTAGGAAACTTCGAACTTCTGCGACGGCGCTGGAAACTGGCCGTCTTTATAGCCACTATCTTTTGGGGGTCCACTTCCACTTCACCTCTGGTGATGATATGACCTAAGTACGATATGCAGTTAAGCCAAAACTCGCACTTACTGAACTTCATGTACAACTGGTGCTCTTTGAGAATCTGAAAGACTATTCTGAGATGTTGCTCATGCTCCGCCTCACTCTTGCTATAGACTAAGATGTCATCAATAAACACTACCACAAACTGTTCCAAATAGGGCATGAAGATACAATTCATGAGGTCCATGAATAGTTCTGGCATTGGTCGCTCCAAATGGCATAACAAGGAACACCCAATGTCCATACCTTGATCTGAATGTTGTCTTTGAGATGTCTTTCTCTCTAACTCTGATCTGATGGTACCCCGACCGTAGGTCAATCTTCGAGAATACTGCTGCTCCCTTGAGTTGATCAAATAAATTATCTATCCTTGGTAGAGGATATCTATTCTTGATTGTTACTGAGTTCAAGGTACAATAATCAACACATAATCTCGACGTACCATCCTTCTTTTTTACAAGAAGCATCGGGACTCCCTAAGGCGATCCACTAGTACGAATGAATCCCTTGGTTCTGAGTTCTTCAATCATCTTGTACAAAATCTCCAACTCTGAAGGTGCCATCCTATAGACTCTCTCTGACACTGGTGCCGTCCAAGGAATCTAGTCGATAGTGAACTCTATCTCTCTCTCCGGTGGCATACCTGGAAGCTCTTCGAAAAATACATCGGAAAACTCTTCTACTACTCTGGGAAACCGTACTGCCTCGTCTACCACCATCCGCAAGACTAGGGGAGAAGGTTCAACTTCGCCTCTGGAAAAGAAAAACTCCGGTCTGCCTGGAATACCAAAAATAATCCTGCCAATATGGCAGTCTATTCTAGCATACTGATTCTTCTACCAATCCATTCCTAGGACCACATCATAATCGGCCATCGAAAATTCTATCGACCTAGCGGAAAACTTTCTACCGTAAACTACAATTCGACACGAGGAAAACCCTCTATCTACTCCCACAAGACCGTTACCAGTAAGTATATTGAGCCTTACTGATAATGACTCAGGCTCCAATCCTATCCGTATAGCGAATCGTAAAGACATAAATAAATGTGATGCACCCGAATCAAATAATACTGATGCTGGAAAAGAGTTGACGAGAATGGTACCTGCCACCACCTCACCTGATGCTAACTTTTCCTCCACGGTCAGAACCATAGCCTGACCTTGCCCTCTGGGTGCTGGTCCCCTCTGCTGGAAACCTCTCTGTCGGTTCTGCATCTAAGCTTGGGTCTGGGCATACTGCTGGGGTCTCTACAGCTGGAAGGCTTGTGCCTGAGGCGACAATGGCCTCGGAGGCTGGTATTACTGCTGCTGAAGTACTAGTGCTGGGGCTGGTCCCCTAACTGATGGACTAATTAGGTTCGACGATAATGAACTGGCTCTATTCGGGCAGGACCCTATCATGTGGTCCGGTGTCTCACAAGCCAAGCACAATTCCTGTGCTCTGTGATACTCCAAAATAACGTGTCCAGCCTTCCCACAATGAGTGCAGCCCATTGCGAAAGATTGCCTCCATTTTTGTTGTTAAAGGTACGTCGGTGTCGAATGCTGAACCGACGTAACTGAATTTGCCCTTCCGGGAACTCCAATCGACAAAGCCGTAGCTGCCGGGGATGGTGCTGAGGACAAACTCATCTTCCCATCGGACCTCTTTCTGCTTTCGGTTTGGTCCACGATCCTCTGTGAGGTATATTCGTGCCACCTTGCTGCCCTCAAGACATCATCAAAAGTCTGATCCTCGAACTGCTCTACAGCTAGAATAATTTCTAGGTGGAGTCCCTGCTGAAACCGTTGTACTCGATCCAACTCGGTTGCCACCAAGGTGGAAGCAAACCGACTTAGTCTTGAAAACTCGATCGCATATCCATCGACCGTCCTGCTCATCTGCTTCAAATTGGTGAATCTCGTCTGCAGATTATATCGAGCTACTGCATCAAAGTACTTGATCTGAAACTTGTCACTAAACGTTGCCCATGGGACAGGAGTCGCCAATCTAACTGCTAACATCAACCACCAGGTGCGGGCTAAGTCCAATAACTGTAGTCGCACAACAACCACCTTCTCTCCCTCGAGAATCCTGGCTGCCTCCAGGATAACTTCTATGTCCTGAAGCCACACATCGGCAACGATAGCATCTTTACTGCCATCAAAGAAGGTAGGGTTTAGGCACTTAAAATTGTTGGTTGTACTGTTACCTTGATAACCAACTCTGCCCATGGCTGTCTGTACTGTCTGGTGCAGGGCATCACCTCGACGATCCTGTGATGCAAGCAATTCCCTGATAAGTCCAATCAAGTCCCTATTGTCAGACTCTGCAGGCTTGGACTGGCTAAACTGGGGGCGTTGGGTCATCGGAGTGCTTGGCTCGATATGCTGCTCCCGAGTGCTGTGCTTGGTCTTCTTGTTGCTGCTGGGGTGTTGGTTGAGGTCCTCCCGGCTGATCGGTAGTAACAATGCCACTGAAGCAATGACATGGGGAACAATAAGGAAGGACGAAGATAGATCAAGGATTCTAAACATGTTATCAGGTCAAGATTTCAGGAGATTTAGAAGCCGTGAGTAGAAATCAAAGGCGAGTGCTGATTGAGATATCTATTCGGTAAAATCCTCATACATCTTAATTTACAAGACCTGCTTGGGCCACCACTTAAATCGTGCCTCACCCCAGAACCAGAATACTGGAGAGTGAAAGACAGACACAGCCAGCTACGTATATAGAAGTATAATCCACCTCGATATAGGGTCATGGCTGTCTAGATGTATGAGGGTTTATCTACAAGCCATCAGTCTCTTATGGTCAAGAACAAGCCTAGTGTCTCAATCTCAAGCAAGTAAATACATGTTACAAGATGGTAGATCATCAGACATACAAGGTAAGGCGTCC
Organism: Iris pallida; assembly: GCA_029216955.1. Classification (NCBI taxonomy): domain Eukaryota; kingdom Viridiplantae; phylum Streptophyta; class Magnoliopsida; order Asparagales; family Iridaceae; genus Iris; species Iris pallida. The sequence continues at coordinate 30,705,682 of JANAVB010021798.1, forward strand.
CAAACATTACATATTCAGATGATCATGAAGCTAGTCATACAAAATACGAAGACTAGCAAGAGTTTCAGTCATACATGATCAACCCTAGGATTTGTTAATCATGTTACAGCCCGTAGGCAGACAATAAGTAAAGTATGCAACATGAGCTAACACTTGCTCGGCAGCTAAATACCTCAAAAGAATAATTTTACAATTAGAGTGGGAGAGGAAAATAAACCCAATCGTCGTCAGTATTTCTTCTTGTGTTCACCATCTGGCAGAAAGGCTGGAAGATCCTCGGGAGCTACTCCGAAATCTGGTCATACAAAACCAGCTGGGTCAGACCCCAGAAAGAGCAAGTGCCACAAAGAAGGATTCACTTAAGAACTAAAACCAGCATGTCAGAACATAAACAAGAATAATAACAAAAAGACATAAAATATAAATAAGGCAACAAATGACGAGAGGACGAGGAACTATTCCGGAAGCCAGGTTACAATCTTTAAACCAAACAAGGACCGGGGTTGTAACCCTTCGCCTGAACAGAACCGGGTCTCTAGCCATTTATTGCTAAGATTAAAACATAAGTAAGCATGTCCTGAGATAGCCATGTACTAGATCTAGATAAGACTAGATAGGATTGGACTCCATCCAACATTCACCGCCAAGCAAAGAGTACGGCTTGATACTTTAACTAACTAGGGTTATCACAAGCCTAGTTACTAGCAAGATGCAATAAGATGTTCCGGCAGTCACAAGCCCTGCAGCTATCCAGGTTATCCAGGCGAGGTTCATGTAAGAGTTATCAAGAATTATTGGGTGACTTGGAGTGCAACACATGACAGTGTACATATTACTTGTTTCAAGAAGTGCCCCACATGACAGTAGGCTAAAAATATGCCCTACTCGTCGGCAGGCTACAAGTCCATCAGGTGTGGCCGGGATAACGGGATCGCCTATAACTGGAAACACCTCTCTATATGAGCTACTTTGATCAATCTAGTAATTAACCTAGTCAGATTCAGCATGAATCCCTGACTGTGGTAACCAGGGATGCAAGTCCTAGACATGATGCGAGGCGAGACTGGTAGCTTATACAAGCACATTCAAGAATAATCACCCACGGTGCCAAGATGAGTTATTATTCAGCATGTCAAGATAGACATCGCAACAGCATTCAAGATTGTCAGGTTTACTTGTCAAGAGTGCGCCACAAGGGGCCACGATCATGTCATTATGATGTCAAGGTTACTTATCAAGATTACTCATGCCAAGTTGCTTGTCAAGAGTACACCACGATGGGTCACCATCAAGAGATATCATGTAAGTCACATTGTTATGTCGTGTTCATGTCAAGTCCAGTCAAATCTTATCAAGTTCAAGTCTTATTATGCTCAATAAGTTATTAAGTCGGGTCGTCACAGGGCAAGTCAAGTAAAAGGGTACAAGAAAAGATTACAACATTTCACTAAGCACCAAGGGGACAAGCATGGATAAATGTAACAAGAATTATCATGGCAAGAAATGGCACAAGGGGTTAAAAGGGGTGCCAGGAAAAGCATGCGGCGGGACAGCACGCGCCAGGGATAGTATGCGCCAGGACAGCATGCGCCAGCGTGCATGCGCTAGGGCAACATGCGCCAGGGACAACATACTCCAAGACAGCATGTGCCAGGACAGATGCGCCAGGGACAACATTTGTAAGGGACAGAATGCGCCAGGACAGCATGCGTCATGGGCCCAAAGGCACCATCCACAACATGTGCAAGGGACAACATGCGCCAGGACAGTATGCGCCATGGGCCAAAAGGTACCATCCACTGCATGCGCCAGAACAACATGTGTTAGGGACAACATGTGCTAGGACAGCATGCGCCATGGGCCAAAAGGCACCATCCCCAGCATGCGCCACGACAGCAGGTGCCAGGGACAGAATGCGCCAGGACAGCATGCGCCATGGGCCAAAAGGCACCATCCACAGCATGCGCCAGGACAGCATGTGTCAGCATGCGTTCGCCAGTATGCATGTGCCAGCATGCACTGCTCATCTTCTCCCACCAGCCTCCAAATGTTTATGAGAACTCATGGATTAGAAAGGCCATAAATCTCTCAAAATAAGTTGAAATCGGGACTTTCAAGGGTCTAAATTGGGTAGAATCAAATTTTCTACAACATAGGACCATTAGATCTCGAAAATAATAAAGTTCAAGCGATCAAATCTATGAAAAACCGAGAAAAGTTATAAACTTAGATCTACACAAATCTATCTATGGAAACTAAAAACTCTAAGTTCTAAAGAGGCTTAGAATCTAGTAAAGAAGAGAATGGAACAATAAATCTTGAGATCCATCATAAAGAAAGTTGCACTTGCCTAGGGTTTCTTTGGTGGATGGAGAGGAGTAAATATAGAAGATAAAGGAAATAAATTAAAGTAATGAAGAGAGAGAGAGAGAGAGAGAGAGAGAGAGAGAGAGAGAGAGAGAGAGAGAGAGAGAGAGGAGAGTTGACTTATATATCAACCCCTCTCATCTCAAACCACACAAAACCAAACCAAGCCAAGCTGAACAAAGATGAACCAAAATAAACCAAGGCAAGATTAAATCAGGATCAGGCTAAGCAAGACAAGTCTAACTATGGGTCACCTGACAAACGTCAAAAATCCGTATACGTATACTGAAAATACGTATAACAAAAAATAGGAGTGACAACTCTACCCACCTTAAAAGAATTTCGTCCTTGGAATTTAATCAAGAGGCTAGAGATGTTGGGGCATGCTATCATAAGCAAGCTACGACTAGCAGTCAATCGAGCAATCATTCATACAAGCAAGAAATTAAAAGCATAAGGCATAAGAAAGATATTATACCTTATGAGTCAAACATGTGTGAAAATCGTGAGCGGATATCATCCTCACGCTCCCACGTTGACTCACCTAAAGAGTGGTAACCCCAAGCAACACGGACTAAACTAATAGTCTTCTTCTTGAGTACCTTCTCTCTTTGGTCCAATATGGATACGGGCCATTCCTCATACGAAAGGTTGGTACCAACAACCAATTTCGAATGATCAAGGATATGGCTCACATCCGAGATATACCGTCGCAATTAGGATACATGGAATACGTCATGTACCTCACGTAATGACGACAGAAGAGGGAGACGATATGACACATCACCTACTCGCTCGAGAATATCAAATGGCCCTATATACCTAGGACTAAGCTTTCCCCGTACGCCGAATCAAATGACGCACGGGTAGGCAAGGTCCTAAGGAACACGTGGTCGCCGACTGAAAACTCAAGGGAACACCGATAAGAATCGGCCCAATGGCGCTGGCGATCTTGGGCAACTCGAAGATGATCTCTGACTTCTCTGACCACCTCGATTGTCTGTGTAACCATTTCTAGACCAAGCATCTGCCTCCCACCTATATCATCCAAGGCTAACGGGGATCTGTATTTCCTGCCATACAGTACTTTAAAGGGTGTTTATTTGGATACTAGCCTGGAAACTGTTATTATAGAAGAACTCCACTAGGTGCAGGTGATCATCCCACGAACCACCGAAGTCCAGCGTACAAGATCACAATATATCTTCAAGAGTCTGAATCGTGTATTCTGACTGACCATCTGTCTGCAGATGATATGCTGAATTAAACTTGAGACGAGTCCCCAAACTCTCTTGAAGACTCTACCAAAAGTGCGATGTGAATCTTGAATCTCTGTCTCTAACTGGCACTCTATGTAATCTGACAATCTATCTGAGGTACATCTCTGCTAGCTGATCCGTCGACTGACCAATTCTGAAGGAAAGAAAATAAGCTATATTCGTGAGACGATCAACTATAACCCAGATAACATCTCTCCCAGCTGAAGATTTAGGTAACCCAGTTACAAAATATATGATAATATGCTCCCATTTCCATTCTGGGATCGGTAAAGGTTGAAGAAGTCTGGCTGGTCTCTGATGTTCAGCCTTAACTTATTGGCAAACTAAACAACTATAAGCCCCCTCATTTTTGGATCTTATTTTTAATTATTTTATGTAGATATTTTAATTTATTAAAGTCAATAATGACTATATTGGTAGTTTACTGTAGCTTTGATTTTGGAAGCACAACAAATATTGTTTTCTCCAATCTAGTTCCATATTTGAATTCTAGACTCGTCCACCTTGAGTTTGATATATCACGTCCAATCCAATTTTACCTTTTTAATATTCCTTTGACTTTGTACAATTTTGGGCCAACTTAGGCTAATTTGAGCCATTGACGTAATTTTTAAGCCAACTTCCAATTTAATTTTGGGACTTGACATAGATCGAAACTGTATGACCCATTATATGGCTTTGATCCATTTTGCGTCTACAATGCACATGCTTAGGGTGTACCAGTCAACCAAGTTTCCATGTGCTACTTATTTGCTAATGGCACATGAGACTCAGTAAATTGATTTTCGGGTCCAATTTGACTGGTAATGCTACTTGGACCCTAATCTAGTCAACCATACTAGTTAGAGCCTAACAACGAGTACAAAAACCAAGTATACATATATTTAATAGAACTTTAGAGGTTTAATTGTAGCCATATGTAATATTTCCTTCTATATTTGGCTTGGTCAAACATCTAACCAAAATAGGAAACCTATTAATAATATTATGATTTGGAGAACCAAATCATATCCAAATTAGATCAAACCAAAGCCCATGCCCTAATTTTTTATATACCTATAAAACCCTAACCATCTCCCTCTCTCATAACTGCCTACTACTCCATAAACCCCCCAAACCTAGCGGCCACCACTCCAAACCCAAAACCCTAGCCGACCCCCCTTTTCTCACAAAATATAATTTCTCGTCAATTTCTGTGCCAACTACCACCACTTGGATGTCCCTCTAAATATCCCCTTCCACCTAGCAACTATAGGAGCAACTTTGCGGCTGTTAGAGAGGTGCACGACGTACTACTTGTGCCGAAACTCCGTCTAATCGAAGTCTGAAATATCACAGTAGGTTAGTCGACTTGTAGATGATGTTTCATCCACTTTTTCTCATCTTTTTTTCCTCAAACCAAATCTGAGAGTTACCTTTGTATGTATACTCCAACCTCTGATCACCAAATCTCCTTGTTCCAAGCGGTTTGCCCGTGGCATTGATTTTACAACAGGGTATCCAGAACTGATGAATTATGTTGTGGACCACATTTTGCCTATCTAAGTTTAGTTTCTAACCTTTCTATATTTTTATTTAGAATCTGGACGTCGATACCTTTCCGACGCATATCTGAAAGTTAGGTTTTGCATCTGTTAGCTATTTTTAAAAATTCATGACATTTCTCGTATCACCGAACTCCAAAAAATTCTGTTTTCCTTGTGTCCAAAAGTGTCAAAACTCCATGAATTCATATTAAAATTTATGATGTGAAAGGTTTAACATTATAAATACTATTTTAACTAATTTCATTAATTATTACAGAATTTATTAATTTTATTTTATCATGGTTACGGAACTAAATTAATGGGTCGAATTGAGGAAGTCATGTGTGACATTGATATAAGACCTCTTGTGAAAGGGTTTCCCTATTGGAAATATCATTATAGCAATATATAAGTATTTATAGATAAATTTCAGAGTTAAAATATATTCTTTTATTATAATTGTAAAGTATTTACGATAGATTTTGTTACCTATAGGTACTTATATAATAGATGCAGTGTCGTAACAATGTTATGGCAACTAGGAGGCGTAGATACTCATATAATTTATATATGATGTGTTGATATAAAATATTAAATATAGTATATTATTATAGGTGAGCTTGAAAGGATCGACAAGAACACCGGAGTTGGACAGGCTTACCCGCAGACAACAGTAACAGGCAAGCGTGCCTTGCTTTCGTTACAGATTATTCTTTTCTGTTTTGTTGTTCCTTTTTGTTTAGCATTGCATGACGTAGGACGTTGATACTTAGTGTCCGTTTATAGACGGGTACCGATGTCATGATAGTGACATCGAGTATTGATATTAGGTATTACGTACATACTGATGTGTCTAATGATATAATTGACCACAGGATACCGACACATTCATGATGCAAGATTTACACGACTATTCATGGTATTGACCTCGTGTTAGCATTCTAGATTTCTTTATCAGTATTGCTTTTACTTTCAAGATGACCGTACAGACTTGACATTGCTAGATTCTAGACATGGGAATTGGGGAGAACTTGACTATAATATCAGACCTATTGTCGTGTGGTCCGTTGTTTAGTGACCTTTATCTCTGTAGCAGAGTAAAGGATTATCACTGTCGAGAATTGATTGTCTTTGGTGCCACGACACAGGTACTGGGGACAATATCCTGCTGAGGTGCTAGTGAGCTTTAGTGGAAGGGGTCTGATATTCTAGAAAAGTATCTAACTTGTATAGCACATAGACTGATACAGTAGATTACCTTAGTTCATATTTTTATTTCTGTACCTTGGCATGTATATTATGCACCTTGCTAGTCCCCTGAGGACCTGGCTATTTCCTATGCTTAGACGAAGCTGAAGACTACCCGGAGGTTTACGGTTCGGGAGCTGAGACAGGAGGCGTACCGACACAGGAGGACGAGATAGTGCCAGAGGATTTCTCGTGATCATGTTACCTTCATATTTAGTTTTGCTACATTATTTCCTTTTTTTATTGAACTTATAGTTGATTTGTGCTTTGTTTCTATTTCTGTGGTTTTGAGATATTTTACCCGCACAGACTTCATTACTTTTATTGCTGGATATTTGAGACATTTTCTTATTTATTCTTGATCTCTTTATGGACGCTGTGGATGTGATTAGATGTATATACCTGTGGACAGTATTGTACTTCTGGGTGTTATCATGATTTACAGCTTAAGTATTTCGCTAATGGGCTTGTTGTGTAGCTTGGCCTATTAGTGAAGTGCTGCTGGCATGTATTCATATTCCTGGTCCTACGTATTTTAGGACTGGGGCATTACATGTTTTTATGGTTGCCCATGCTGGTCTACGTTAATCACTTTGGTTACATTACTGTACCGACGTGAGCCTGCAAATAGAATAGGAAAGACCCATAGGATCACATCCATATGCTTGATACCTTTCTTCTACTTCGTTTCGAACTCTCACTCGACTTCTTGATTTGCATCCAGTTTGATTATGTTCTACCGTAATCCTTATTTATTCATTCTAGCAAGACAAATCTTCATAATGGATGTATCTTCCCTTACTATCACATCATGAAAGCAGAGGCATAGACACTAGAAGTCATAGGTGCAGGTATAGTCTTCGTGAATTTTGTGAAGTCGTAGTGATACCTAGGATAGTCGTACTACTACGAGCCTGCAACCAATTAAGGAATAGGACTTGAGGATACATCCACAAACATGATTATAGACTTCTTTCAAACTTTTCAGCATGAATGTTTTCATGTTATCTTCTTATTCAACATGATTGCTTTTGTGTTCTTTCCTACTCGAGATTTGACTAAACCCTTCACTATTGACTTCTTGAGTAAATCTTCTCGTTCATTTTCGCTAATTTGTTGGAAACTGCCTTATGGATTAGTCCAAGGAAATGTTTAAGAAGTTATATTTATCCTTGTATTACGGAATCAAAGTTTTTGCAGCCTGAGAAATACTAGCGAGACATGACTTCAGATAACGGCATCATGGCTATATATGTTTCTCAAATTCTACTTAAACCATATCCTATGCATGTTGACATTTTTCTTGTATTTTTGTAAAAATTTAATTCGAATGTATTTCATGGATTTGGCCAAGATAAGCTCAAGAACCTGTATTACTTGGCATGGTAGATGTGCACTACAGCCATCCGTCGTATTATGGAATAAGAAAGTTATTTGCAGCCAGATGCACACTGGCATGGCAATAACTTTTTGTGACATAACCACGAAGATATATGGTTCTCAAGTCTTACCTAGACTATGTCCTATGCGTCTTGTTTGGCTTCATATCGTTCTTGGAAATAATTCGACAAACCTTCCTGCTTTGCTTGACCCTATCGTTGTTTGAAATTGGTATATTGGTTTGTTTGACCCAACCTTAGGCTTCTGTTACCTTCTATTTATTAGATGACTAAAATTGTTAAACCTTATAGTTATATTATATAATATAACTAAGCTAGATTATTGGTGTAATTGTGAGGATGGGTAGCTAGAAATGGGTAAGTTTCTTAGAGTTGGATCCTAGTGAGATTATGAGTTGAGTACGAGTTCCTAGATATCGGATGCATAGAGCTAATTAAGAAAAATTTCTAGGAGTGAACTGATAGGTATCATTGAATAGGTTATAATACTACGATCGAATGAGTTATATTAGGAATATTGAGAAAGAAGAAGCAGTATGCCAAGCTTAGTAAGTGCGAATTCTGCTTTGATAGCATTCCTTGGACACGTTATCTTGGGAGAAGGACTTTTATTGGATCTAGAGAAGATAGCTACCGTAGAGTCTTAGCCGACACCAATATCAGTTGCAGAAGTTAGGAGTTTTCTCGGACTTGTCGGGTATTACCGCAGGTTCATAAAAAAATTCTCACGGATTGCAGAGCCCATGACGCGGTTGACGCATAAGGATCAAGAGTTTCGATGGACAGAAGATTGTCAGAAACTTTTGAAGAATTGAAGAAAAGGTTGACCTCAACACCTATTTTGATGCTTCCTTCTGGTTCGAGAGGATTCATGATTTATAGTGATGCGTCAGGTAGTGGACTTGGATGTGTTTTGATGCAACATGGAAAGGTCATAGCCTACGTATCGAGGCAGATGATGGTATATGAGAAGAATTACCCTACTCATGATCTGGAGTTATCAGCGGTGATATTTATATTGAAGTTATGGTGGCATTATTTGTACAAAGAGCGTAGAGACATTATTTGTATGGGGAGCGTGTGGAGATATTTATGGATCATAAGAGCTTGAAGTACATCTTCATGCAAAATGAGTTGAATATGAGACAGAGGCGGTTGTTGGAGCTTATGACAGACTATGATATAGACTTACAATAACATCCTGGCAAGGCGAATGTAGTGACAGATGCTTTGAGTATGTCACGCCCCAGAACCAGAATACTGGCAAGTAGGGACGGACAAGGCCAGCTACGTATACCAAAGTACTCCAGTACTCCGAAACAACGTATAAGCTGTATAGATGGGGGTCACTGCTACAAACCAACAGTCAATCCTAGGTCACATGATCCTAGATATCTCAGTCTCAGACAAGAAGTAAAGTACAAGAATATGATCATCATGCATATAAGACAGTAAAGCGTCCCAAACCATAATATATAGATGACCATGAAGCTAATAATACAAAATGAAGAACTAGCAAGACTAAGTAATACATGATCAGCTCTAGCTGCAGTCTAAAAATATAACATCATGTCTAAGCCCGTAGGCCAAATGTCAAGTCCAAAACACGAGCTAAACACGTGCTCGGTGGCTAAACGCCTCAAAAGAATATGTACAGAAGAGAGTGGGTAAGAGAAAGAACACCCACTCAAGTCCCCTGGTGCTCCGGGTGGTTACCATTGAGAGGAAGGTCTGGAAGATGCTCGGGCTCCTCAACTAGATCTGGTCAATACAAAACCAGTGAGGTCAGACCCCCAATAGCAAGTACCACAAAGGAAGCCAAACTATGAACTAAAACCAGCATATAATTCATAGCAACGGATAGAGACAGAAATAAGTAAAAGCAAATCGAGACTCGTGCGCTACCAATGCACTTATCCCGAGAATAGAAAAGACAATGAGTAAAACAACATGTAGCATAAGGTAAAGGACATGTGACAGAATATAAACTGTGTACATGTAAGAAAAAGGAAGCATGTGAACATGAAAGATAAACTAGACATGTGAGCATGTTAAGTAGTCGGGACATGTGAGCATGTTAGATAACTAGAACATGTAAGATAACTAGAACATGTGAGCGTGTTAGTAACTGGAACATGTGAGCATGTATAACTGGAGCATGTGGGCATATGGTGAAGCCGAGCATGTAGTAGGAAGAATAGCATGTAAGGAAAGACATGAAGCTAAATACTACAATAAGATAAACTGGAGCAAGACTAGACTAGACAAGAATGGACTCCATCCATCAATCACGGCCAAGCAATGATTGGCTTGATACTTTAGCTAACTAGGGTTGTCACAATCCTAATTACTAACAAATGCAAGTTTGAGAATTCCAAGTCCAGCACCTGCCTGCTACTACCTGAATGGTCCAAGCCAAAAAAAAATAAGTATAGCAGACACACTGCACTAAGATACATGTGTCCTAAAGAGGTGCCCCACTCAACGGTGTGCTGGAAGAGTGCTCATCATGACAGATAGCTCCAAATCCCAAGGATATATATGTAATGCCAAGACCAAAGGGGCAACAGGTAACTGGGAAATTCTCAATGATCTAAGTAATCAAGCTAGTTGTTTAGTCCTTAACATTTTCTTGTTAGATTCCGGGTGTGGCATTCCGCAGAATCCATCCTAGACATGAGACATGCAAGACTGGACATGACAAGCAAGATTGTGCACTACAACAAGGCACAACAAGACATGACAATATCAAGACAAGAGTGCGCTACGACGAGCCACTATCAAAGAGCAAGACATGTACTGGAATCAAGAGTGCGCCATTGTTGACACAAAGTCACAGTCAACCAAATATTGATAACATTGACTAAATAATACTTATAATATTTCAATACGACACACGACGACTACATCCAGCTCAAGCCAGACGACAGCTCAGTTTTGTAAAATGCAAGTCATTTTTGACTCTGTACTTTTATATTTATTGAGTCTAGAATGATTGTAAGTTGAGTTGCGTTGAGCTCTTGAGACTTAACCCATAACCTATCCAAAATCCATAAAGCTCCACATCTAAAATAAGCCCATTGGACCCTTAGACCCATTCTATGCTCTGGAGACAGAGTTCGGGCTGAACTCTGCCTCCACACAGAGTTCGGGCCGAACTCAGTCCCCTAAAAATCAGCAACCTAATTTTTAGGGTTGGCTGGTTGCTAGTTGTCCAACGGCCAAATTTTTGAAAATTCCTACCAGAATTCTGGCCGAATTCTGCCTGATAAAAACCTATAAATAGGCCAAGAATTCTCTCATTTTCATTCATCCAATCTTCTCTTCTCCTCTCTCTTAAGCTCAATATAAGCCATACCCTTCTTCATCTACTAGCCACAAGCTTCCTAAGTCTCGAGTGCTCAGCATCTCTCAGTTAGGAGTCTTGTGCAAGTGTTCAAGAAGTAGCTTAGAAAATTTTAAGCATCGCCACTGCGATCCTTTGTAAGAAGTTGACGTGCTCTTCTGAAGAAAAGACACGGGGTGTAACTACTATTTCACAAATAGTGGATTTAATCCTGAGCTAGAGTTCTCAGGCCTGGACTAGTCCTCCACGAGGGAAACCAGGTTAAAATTGGCTGTATTTGCGTATGCTTTCTTGCTCCTCATTTATTTCCGTATTTACTCTGATTATTTTTAGATTGTGAAAGAGTTTAATTTTTAATTGGATATTATTGCTATAAACTCTATTCACCCTCCTCTAGAGTTGCCATCTGTTCTTCAATTGGTATCAGAGCTCTGTTCTCTTTACAAGGACTTACATCCTAGAGCTGATCCATGGTAACCACACAATCCTTGATTTCCAATCACGGTGAAGGACAGTCCACTCATAGGCCTCCCCTATTTGATGGAACTAACTACACGTATTGGAAAACAAGGATGAGCTTTTATCTCAAGTCGCTAGACTTTGACCTGTGGATTATCGTCACTGACAGTTACAAAAAGCCCGCCAGGATAGTTGTCAATGGTGATCTTGTTGAAAAATCACATGACAAATATTCTGACGAGGAGAAGAAACATACAAGTCTAGACGCGAGAGCTATTAATACTTTATTCTGTGTTATAGACAGGAATGAGTTCAACAGGGTATCTACATGCACCACATCTCACGATGTATGGAGACTTATCGAAGTGACGCATGAAGGAACCACCCAGGTCAAGGAATCAAAGATAAGCCGTCTCACTCAAGAATATTAGGCTTTCAAGATGAAGCCAAATGAGACGATCACGCAAATGTTCACAAGATTCCTCGACATCATCAACCCCCTATCTTCGCTCGACAAACAATATTCAAATCACGAGAAGATTCGCAAGGTACTTAGGGGGCTTCCAAAGATTTGGAACCCTAAGGTGACAGCCATCGTTGAAGGAAATGATCTCACAACCATGTCCATGGAGACCTTGATGGAAAAGCTAATGACTCATGAGCTTGACCTCAAGGACTTCGAAGAGCCTGCTCCTAAGGCTAAGGAGATCGCACTCAAAGCTCACCGACGAAGGACTGAACCCGAAGAGATAGATGATGATGACTCAGAAGATGATCAAGCCCTTATGGTCCGCAACTTCAAGAAATTCCTTCGCTTCAATCGAAGAAAGAAGGAACCACAAGAAGATGGCGAAGAAGAGCCAACCTGCTACGGTTGCAAGAAGACTGGACACGTCCGAAAAGATTGCCCATTCTTGAAGAAGAGCAACCGCTATGAGAATCCATACAAGAAGACTTCCTCAAAGAAATATGCCAACACAAGCATTTGGCATAAAAGCGAAGCTAGTGGCTCCGAGGAAGAAAATGACTCTCCTCAAGATACGGTCAATGTGCGCCTAATGGCAACGTCCGACAAGGTATCAAACGAAACTCTTGATGACTTCACTTTTGATGAACTTGGCGATGCTTTCACCGATTTACTTAATGATCACAAAAAGGTCATTGGTAAATACAAACATGCCAAGGACAAAATCAAAAGTCATGAAGTCGAAATACAAAGACTTTCTCTATTACTTGATAACATTAGAGACACTTCACCCACGGATGTCACTGATGAGGTATCTAAGCTTAAAATAAGCTTACATGATGCCGAAGCACGTATTGAACAACAAACACAAGAAATCACAGCACTCAACACGGTGCTTGCAGAAGAAAAGAGTAGACACAAGATTTCTATTACTAAGATGCATGGCTTGAATGCTAAGGTTACTGAACTGCAAGCTGTCTCTAAGAAACTAGAGACTAAATTGGGAAAACAGGTTGCTCAACCTCAAACCCAATCACATAAGACACACACAAAGCATAACACCACTCATACTAGTCAACCACGTCATCCACATGCTGCTCATAATCATGCTTACATATACACACACCTTCACAAAGGACACAAACCACATGCACGTAGAAATAATTATCATATGTCACACAATCATCATACTACATTTAGATACAATCATCACAATGTTGCACAAAGACACAATCAACATCACTCTACATATAGAAATCATCACCATGCCATACCATATCGACAATATTACCATGCCACTCCACATCACTCTACACATAGTCATCATCACCATGCTAATCTTCATACTCATCACTCTACTTATAGACATCATCAGCATGCTCCTAATATAAATAGGAATGCTACATGCACTTATTGTAGTTTACAAGGACACATTTCACCATAATGTAGAATTAGAAGATTAGTAGATAGAAAGATATATGTATGGTTTCCAAAAACTAACTCTTCAGGACCCTCAAGAACTTGGGTACCAAAGGTCACATCTACTCTTGATGTAGGTGGACCTTCCCTCCTCAACTAAGAGTAAGTGGATTCTCGATAGTGGATGCTCGCGGCATATGACGGGAGACGCAAATCTTTTCGCATCACTATCGATGAAGAGAGAAGGATATGTATCCTTCGGCAACAACCTAAAAGGTTATATTATAGGTAATAGCAATGTTGGTTATCCTCCCTCTCCCGTAATAAAGGATGTCTGCCTAGTGACCGAGTTAAAGCATAACCTGCTCAGCATTAGTCATCTTGCTGACCATGGATATGACATTAACTTTGGACATAACAAATGCCTTATTTATGATAGGTCAACGGAAGACATCGCTTTTGAAGGAGTAAGAGAGAATATTTATATTTTCTATTTGTCTGGAAATACTAACAATGCAGGTAGATGCCTATATGCTCATAAAGATGAACGATTACTGTGGCATCAGCGTCTTGGTCATGCCAATATGGATACTATATCCAGGCTATCGACCAAGAAGCTAGTTAGCGGCTTGCCCGATATCACATTCAAAAAGGACACGATATATGCCGAATGTGAGTTGAATAAGGAAACCAAATCCTCTTTCCATTCCATAAACTCCGTAAGCACTACTAGACCCTTACAACTACTTCATATGGATTTATTTGGCCCCAATAGAGTAGCCAGTCTTGGTGGAAAACTCTATGCCTTTGTTATTGTTGATGACTTTTCAAGATTTACTTGGGTTTTCTTTCTTACACATAAAAGTGATGCTATCTTTGTTTTCTAGATTTTTGTTAAGAAAGTTCAAAACGAAAAAGGCTACATGACTACTCGAATCCGAAGTGATCATGGAGGCGAGTTCGAAAATTCTGATTTTGAAAAGTTTTGTGATTCTAATGGTTTTGATCATGAGTTTTCTTGTCCAAGAACTCCTCAACAAAATGGTGTTGTGGAGCGAAAGAATAGGACTCTTGGTGATATGGCCAGAGTCATGTTGAACAAGTTTTCACTTTTTAAATACTTTTGGGCTGAAGCTGTGAGTACAGCATGCCACATTTTAAATAGAGTGCTTATTCGTCCTATTACGAAGAAAACACCCTATGAGCTTTGGTTCGGGAGAACCCCAAATATTTTTATTTTAGAGTTTTTGGCTGTAGATGTTTTGTCCTTAACACCAAAGACAACTTAGGCAAATTTGATGCCAAAGCTGACGATGGTATTTTCCTTGGCTATGCTGCCAAGAGCAAGGGATATAGAGTTTTTAACAAATGCTCATTAATTGTGGAAGAGGCTACAAATGTGACTTTTGATGAAGACAACGGTGCAACAGCTACTCTTGATGATAATGTTGAGCCATCAACTTCTACTCCAATAAATACCACAACCGAAACCAATTCTCTGGAAGGCTTGCCAAAGAAATTCTCTTTCAAGCCATCAAACCTAGAAAATTTGGTGATCGGTGAGGTATCACGTGGAGTAACTACTAGATCATCATTAAGAGACTCTATTGCTAGCACTGCCTTTATTTCACAAATTGAGCCGAAAAATATTTTAGAAGCTTTCAATGATGAATTTTGGATTTCTGCTATGCAAGAGGAACTCAACCAATTCGAGAGGAGCCAAGTATGGGAACTCGTTCCTAGACCGGCTAATCACTCGATTATTGGTACTAAATAGGTTTTTAGAAACAAAGTGAATGAAGATGGTTCAGTCACACGCAACAAAGCTCGTCTAGTAGCCCAAGGATACAACCAAGAGGAAGGTATCGACTACGATGAGACGTATGCTCCTGTTGCTAGATTAGAATCCATTCGGATGCTTTGCGCATTTGCAAATTTTCAAAATTTTAAATTATTTCAAATGGATGTTAAAAGTGCTTTCTTGAATGGATATATTAAGGAGGAAGTTTATGTTAAACAACCCCCGGTTTTGAAAATCACAAATTTCCCGACCACGTGTTCAAGCTAAAGAAAGCGCTGTATGGCCTCAAACAAGCCCCTACAGCTTGGTATGAACGGCTAAGCAACTTCTTGCTTGAGAAAGGTTTTTCAAAAGGGAAAATTGACACTACACTTTTCATAAAATCCTTCAAAGACACTATTATTTTAGTACAAATATATGTAGATGATATTATATTTGGTTCTACTGATGAAACCCTTTGTCAAGATTTTGCCAAGTGTATGCAGACCGAGTTTGAGATGAGCATGATGGGGGAGCTCAACTACTTTCTTGGGCTGCAAGTCAAACAAATGTCTAATGGAACCTTCATCTGTCAATCGAAGTATACAAAGGACATGTTGAAGAAATTCGACCTTGACAATGTCAAACCAATCAGCACTCCTATGGCTACTTCAACCAAACTCGAACCAGATGATAGCGACAAACCCATAGATCAACGTAAGTATCGAGGTATGATAGGCAGTCTACTTTACCTTACTGCTAGTCGCCCTGATATTATGTTTAGTGTTTGCCTGTGTGCTAGATATCAAGCAAATCCTAAGGAATCACACATGACCGCGGTTAAGCGTATCTTTTGATACCTTAAGGGTACAGTTACAGTGGGCCTATGGTATCCCAAGTCAATATTATTTGACCTCATTGGTTACTCGGATGCTGACTTCGCCAGATGCAAGGTCGACCGTAAAAGTACGAGCGGTACGTGTCATTTATTAGGAAAAGCTTTAGTCTCTTGGTTTAGCAAGAAGCAGAATTCTGTCGCACTATCCACAACAGAAGCTGAATACATCGCAGCTGGGCATTTTTGTGTACAAATTCTGTGGATGAAGCAAACCCTTGAAGACTATAATTTATCTTTCATGCATATTCCAATCTTTTGTGATAACACTAGTGCTATAAATCTTACTAAGAACCCCATTTGTCACTCACGAACGAAGCACATTGAAATACGTCACCACTTTTTGCGTGATCATCAGCAAAATGGCACGATTAACTTAGAATTTATTGACACTGATCATCAGTTAGCAGACTTCTTCACAAAACCATTATCCGAAGAGCGCTTCAATTTTCTTTGTCGTGAACTTAGAATTTTAGATGAAGCTATTGTAAATTAAGATAAACCTGCATAAATATCGAGTATATCTTGATTCTATTATGATAAACTTGTTATGGGTACAAGCCGAAAGGGTCCTTCTGACAACAAGGCGTAAAAGTCTAAGCGACACGGTGCACTAGTCCTCAGGACTACCGCTAGCTGGGATCCGGCCCCTGCAGCTAACCCCTGGCAGCTTTAAAATATTGAATTATGATATAATTCCTTGTTTATTATATGGTTCATTTTTATTTATCATATGCTGAAATACTAAATTTTCAACTTCATATTGCTGCTTCAAACTCACTATCTGTTATTTTTGTTTACCTATTGGATCTTTTCTGTAATTATACTCATATCTTATATTGGTTTTTCTATTACTTAACCAATATTTCCCATTTTATACCTGATTCCTGTTCTGTGACCAGGACTCGGAATTCGGGCCGAACTCTACCCCTACCAGAGTTCGGGCCGAATTCGGCCTGACTGTTCCAGAACCGGAAACAGTCTCAGCCGTTGATCTAAAATAAGATCCAATGTTCAGTATTTTGTCCGACCAAGAGAAACCCTTACCCTATATTCGGTTTCTCTTCCCTCTCTTTCCTTCTTACCACCTTTTCTACTTCTCAAACACAATTCTCTCAAAACCCTAACCCTAATTTCTCCTTTCTAGAGCTCCATTCTTTCCCAAACTTAAGGAGAAGGCTTATTTTCAAATTCTCTTTCATTGTTCATCACTAGTTTGAGGTATAATTCCTTATCTTTCTATATCTCAATTTTTTTCATTATCCATTGTGTTATGGCTCCACGTTTGCTCAACCGTGGGAAGAGACTTCGGACCGAGGGCGCATCCTCATCGAATGCTCTTCCTCCCGTTGCACCGCCCGTTGCACCTTCCGTTGCACCGGCCATTGAACAACAACCACCAATCCATCCGTTGTTCAATCCTCCACGTCCATATGATCCAAACACTTACGACGACCAAATTTTTGTATCACTAGACGCCTCGAATGATTGGTTTAGTAATTTTCGGACACGTCCAGTGTTTGCGGGATACCCCATCAACTTTACTATATTCTCACAATATGATGCACTATTTCATGACCTTTGCCTTGATGAACTTGTTACCACAAATTCGGTCATTTATCGTAGTGCCATTCAAATGTTTTACTGCAACTTAACCCATGATGACACTCATATTTATTCAGGAGTTGCGGGAATTGATATCTCCTTTGATAATTTTGAATTGGCCGAATATCTTGAACTTTAAGAGCCAAATTCTTGGGAAAAACTTGTTGAAGCTAGATCATTTCAATTTTCTGATGGAATTTCACTTGAAAGTTTCAAGGACGACTTGTGTAGCCCTAACACACGTCCTCGTAAGCTTCTGGCGAAATTCCTCAATCCTTATTTCTATGAGCTTCATCGGATCATTTTCAACACCATTCTACCCAAAGCGGGTTCTACCGACGAAGTCACTTATTTTGAGATCTCAGCATTATACCATCTCCACTTCCATGTTCCCTTTAATCTTCCACGCACAATGATGGATTGGATGATTAACAGTAGGAAGAAACCAAGATCTTTGGTTTATGCATTATACCTTCCTATGATCTTTCGTGCGTTTCATGTACCCCTTGATGAGTGTCCATTCTTACCTGCCCCTGCCTTCCTCTCTAAGGCAAGGAGGCTTCAGGCGGCCATTGGCTCACCAGTAGTGTCCGAGCATTCTGATGATGAGCCAGACGCTCCTCCTATTGGACATGATCCTCCTCCTCCTGCCACTCTTGAGTCTCTTCAGGCCATGCTCCGAGATCGCTTCACTTTGGAGGACGATCGATGGACTCAGCTGGATTATCGGACGACCTTGCAGATGAGTGCTATCAGCAACTCGCTGTACGACATCTGGTATTCCATGTCTCGCCATCCTACCATGCCCACTCCTATGGAGCGAGACCCCGATCGTGAGGGATTTCGTATTGATGACCCTTGGGTTCGTCGCTACATGGATCCGGATGTGGCATTTGTGGACCCACCTCGCTCCTTTACTGATCCATCGGACGGCGCCGGGCCCTCTCATACTCGATGATGGATATGGACTACTTTTGATGATGCTACTGAGGATCTTAGACTATGGTTTATGCATTTTGCTTTAGTTGCTTTTATGTATTTGGTTTGTAGTAGACTTATTATGAGTTATGACTTTTGAGACTTTGGTAGTTCTATTATCATTCTATCTGTCATTATGACTCTTGAGACATTTGGTCATTATCTTCGTTTATATGCAGTTTCTTCTCTTTTGGGTGTGTTTGCCAGTTATTAATTGTTATCTCATATTGCTAAATGCCAAAAGGGGGAGATATATGTATATTCTGTTTGGTTTATATCTGCTTTTGGAAGAATATTCTTAATAGGCCAACAAGAATCACAACATTGTTTACGGGGGAGCTATTCTTAAGCTCGGCACTTATTATGGGGGAGCTATATATTTTTTGTCGCCTCATGTGTCCAGGTATGAATATTGAATATACAATTATTATTTTTGTCAATTATCAATATGGGGGAGATTGTTGACACAAAGTCACAGTCAACCAAACATTAATAACATTGACTAAATAATACTTGTAATATTTCAATACGACACACGACGACTACATCCAGCTCAAGCCAGACGACAGCTCAGTTTTGTAAAATGCAAATCATTTTTGAGTCTGTACTTTTATATTTATTGAGTCTATAATGATTATAAGCTGAGTTGTGCTGAGCTCTTGAGACTTAACCCATAACCTATCCAAAATCCATAAAGCTCCACATCCAAAATAAGCCCATTGGACCCTTAGACCCATTCTGTGCTCTGGAGACAGAGTTCGGGCCGAACTCTGCCTCCACACAGAGTTCGGGCCAAACTTTGTCCCCTAAAAATCAGCAACCTAATTTTTAGGATTGGCTGGTTGCTAGTTGTCCAACGGCCAAATTTTTGAAAATTCCTACCAGAATTCTGGCCGAATTCTGCCTGATAAAAACCTATAAATAGGCCAAGAATTCTCTCATTTTCATTCATCCAATCTTCTCTTCTCTTCTCTTCTATCTTCAGCTCAATATAAGCTATACCCTTCTTCATCTATTAGCCACAAGCTTCCTAAGTCTCGAGTGCTCATCATCTCTCAGTTAGGAGTCTTGTGCAAGAGTTCAAGAAGTAGCTTGGAAAATTCCAAGCATCGCCACTGCGATCCTTTATAAGAAGTTGACGTGCTCTTCTGAAGAAAAGGCACGGGGTGTAACTACTATTTCACAAATAGTGGATTTAATCCTGAGCTAGAGTTCTTAGGCCTGGACTAGTCCTCCACGAGGGAAACCAGGTTAAAATCGGCTATGTTTGCGTATGCTTTCTTGCTCCTCATTTATTTCCGCATTTACTCTGATTATTTTTAGATTGTGAAAGAGTTTAATTTTTAATTGGATATTATCGCTATAAACTCTATTCACCCCCTCTAGAGTTGCCATCTGTTCTTCAGCCATGACAGGCCACTATCATGTAAGCAAAGAAAGACATGTACAAGAGTGCACCACGATAGGTCACTATCTAGTAGACAAAGAATACATGGCAATAATTATCATAGCTTGTAAGAAAGAATATATCAAAGACATATCATGGCATGTGGAAAACAATAATTAAAGCTAAGTACATTTCATAGAAAATGATTGAACATGTGCTAGTGTCAAGTGTATATATGGTGTACAATTATTCTCTAACTATGCAAGATCATCTAATCAAGTTAAGAAATCATTACAACCGAAGAAAAAACGGACAAAAACGGGCAGAAATGGGCAAAAACAGACTAAAACAACATAAAACGGCATACCGGCGGTATACTGCGGCATACCGGTGGTATACCGGCCTAAAGACAGAAGGTTTCTGGTACAAAAATTGGCATTCCGGCGGTATACACCTGCATACCGGCGGTATACATCGGCATACCGACGGTATACCGTTTTTCCAAACAGCAACAAAATCCAGATTTTTGCCAAAACTTGTTTCGGCCATAAAAACTTCGTTTTAAATCGAAATTCGAATTTTTAAAAGTCAAAATTGCATAAAATTGAATTTCCTACAATATGGAAGTATTAGATTTCAAAAATTCAAAGATGTGATAGATCAATATCTCGAAATACTCCCAAAAATAAGTTTTCGGGGCACCAAAACGGGTTTCGATTGCCACCAAACTCAAAATCCATGATATACAAACTAGGTGAGGGCCTCATATATGTATATGTGACCAAGATCCATGATGGTAACACTAGTATCACTCTTGATACCAAGTTTCCTACTAAGTCCATATTGGTTTTTAACAAAAATCAAAACCTTGCTTAAACAAGTTTTGGAAACATGCATATATACGAGAATCATAAGGAAAAACAAATTTTACAAAATAAGTTTAGAGCAATTCTAAGTATTTACTACCAGGGGAAATAAAATGACCACAAAAACATTTTTGTTCAAGATTTGGCAAGATGTACTTGCCTAGGTTAAGCTCCAAGCCTAATCTTCTACTCCACCACCAAGAGGGGTACGAAACCACACTCTAGGCCTCAAGGCCAAGCTCTTGGCAAGCTCCAAGGGGAGAGAAGGGAAGTAGAAATGAAAGGAGAGAGAAAAAAATGAAAAGAGAGAGGAGAGAGAAAGTGAAATGGTATATATAGAAGGGGAATTAATCTTAGCTGTTGGATCATGATCCATGTGAAAGTCTAGGTCAATCATGGCCATTCAAACAAAACCAATTATCCATTGGATAATAGAGTGCATCTACACTATTCATAAAAATATCTAAACATTATTCACGAAAATATCCGAAACACTATTCATGAAAATATCTGAAGCACTATTCATAAAAATATCAGAAATCGAACATATTCAAAGTGTAGAAAACATGTCCGGGCGGTATGCCGTCGGTATACTCTGGTATACCGGCAGTATGCCGATCAAGGAGAAAACCTATAGTTTTGGAAAATTTTTAAAGCATTCCGAAAACCAAGAAAATATGAAATATAGTACAAAATATGTATCCGTATATAAATATCAATACTGTGAGACAAGTCTCACAACTCTCCACAACTTAAAAATAAACCGTCCTCGAAATTTTCTAAATCTAGTCAAGCATGAAAACCAAACCAAAGAGCTAAAAAGTAATGTCAATCAAAACAAAGCATGGCATGATGGTAAGATAAAGACAACAATAATATAAGTAAATGCGTAAGCGATAACACAACTATAATCAAGAAGGGATGGAGGCATATGAATAAATATGTCTCCTGAGTCAGTTAAGTAGGAACAGGCCTACGTTGACTCCCAAAAATAGATAAGGGTCAAGTCTCAAAGTAAGTCAGTACCAATGAGTTAGTCTAAGACATGACTCTACCAGGACATATCTTCGTAGTCGAGATATATTATAAATATCATGTATCTCGAGATACGAAAATAGAAGAGTGAGACGAGAAACTCGCCAAATATGCGTAACCCAAGGAAATAAATAAGTCTGGAAGAAGAATAGGATAATACCTACCACATGACCATCCTCGGCCAAAACCTGCTCTAACATACTAAACTCTGCCTGCCCATGCCTCGGAACTGCTGCTCTAACCGGCTGCTGGCTCTGATGGCTCTGTGCCTGGACCTGCACATACTGCCGAGGCCTCTGCTGTTGGAATGTCCGGAACTGCACTAGTAAAGGCCTCTAAGTCTGCTGATGCCGAACCGGTACCTGAGCCTTATACTGCTGGACTATCGGGGTAGCCGATGGAATTAGATGTATAAGGAAGAACTAGCCCTCCGTGGACAAGATCCCATCATATGGTCTGAAGCTCCACAGACCAAACACAACCCATGTGCCCTACGGCACTCAGAAAGAACGTGCCCAGGCTTCCCGCAATGAGAACATCCAATAGATGAAGATGATATCTGTTGCTGAGGTTGCATCTGAGATGACTGCTGAAAGGAAGCTGTTGGAACTGCTCCTCTAGGTGATCCAATCTCCAATATCCTAACTGCTGGTGCTGGTACTAACGACTGGGTAGAAGATCCCCTCTGAATGTGAGACCTCTTCTGACCTCCGACTCTATCAACGATCCTCTGCGAGGTGTACTCATGCCTCCTCGCCGCCCTCATCACTGCATCAAAAGTCTGGAACTCATGCTGCTCAACTGCCAGAATAATCTCCAGATGAAGTCCCTATTGGAACCTCCTCACCCGGTCCAAGTCGGTCGCCACTAAGGAAGGGGCAAACCGACTGAGCCTGCTAAACTCTGCCGCATAGCCGTCGACGGTCCTGCTCATCTGCCGCAAGCCAATGAACCTCTATTGCAGATCATAACGCGACACCGCATCAAAATAGCGAGTTTGAAACCTCTCGCTAAAATCTGCCCAAGCTATCGGTGCTACAAGAGACACTTCATGAGCCGTCCACCAGTCGCGGGCAAAATCCAAGAGCTGCAACCTGACAACTGCCACACGCTCCCGAGCCGGAATCCCTGCCGCCTCTAGAATGGCCTCAGTATCCTGAAGCCATGCATCAGATGCAATAGCATCCTCTGTACCATAGAAGTACGGGGGATGGAGATGCCTGAAGCTGCTCGCAGAATTGTAGACCTGAGCACCACCCCTCTCCAAAGCCGTCTGGACATAGTGGGTAAGATCATCGCTCTAGCGCTGCTGCGATGGCATAAAACCACTCAAAACATCCACCAGTGCTCGAACAACACCCTCTGGCTACTCTGGCTGAACTGGTACTGCTGGCTGAACAGGAGGAACTGGCGACTCTGCCCTTCGGTCCACTCTAGTCTCTGCTCCCGAATGCTGAGGATGCTCCTCCCGAACTGGAAGAACTGGCGGAAGCTGATCCGCAATAGCTGGGATACGGATAATCTGATCGGAAGGACCAGGAACAGTGCCCCTGAAAGTTTAAGGACATAAGGATCAAGTCGAGGGAACAGGAAGGATCAACGATCAAAGCAGATATCAGGTCAAATATCAAAGGTAGAGAGTAATACAAAGGATATCAATGGAGAAGAAATTGTGACTGAGATAACTACCAGCAACCCCCACATATCTGATAAATCAGACCTACATGGGCCACCACTAAAACCTATGTCACGCCCCAGAACCAGAATACTGGCAAGTAGGGATGGACAAGGCCAACTACGTATACCAAAGTACTCCAGTACTCCGAAACAATGTATAAGCTGTATAGATGGGGGTCACTGCTACAAACCAATAGTCAATCCTAGGTCACATGATCCTAGATATCTCAGTCTCAGACAAAAAGTAAAGTACAAGAATATGATCATCATGCATATAAGACAGTAAAGCGTCCCAAACCATAATCTATAGATGATTATGAAGCTAGTAATACAAAATGAAGAACTAGCAAGACTAAGTAATACATGATCAGCTCTAGCTGCAGTCTAGAAATATAACATCATGTCTAAGCCCGAAGGCCAAATGTCAAGTCTAAAACACGAGCTAAACACGTGCTTGGTGGCTAAACGCCTCAAAAGAATATGTACAGAAGAGAGTGGGTAAGAGAAAAAAATACCCACTCAAGTCCCCTGGTGCTCCGGGTGGTCACCATCGAGAGGAAGGTCCAAAAGATCCTCGGGCTCCTCAACTAGATCTGGTCAATACAAAACCAGTGGGGTCAGACCCCCAATAGCAAGTACCACAAAGGAAGCCAAACTCTGAACTAAAACTAGCATGCAATTCATAGCAACGGATAGAGACAGAAATAAGTAAAAATAAATCGAGACTCGTGCGCTACCAATGCACTTATCCTGAGAATAGAAAAGACAATGAGTAAAGCAACATGTAGCATAAGGTAAAGGACATGTGACAGAATGTAAACTGTGTACATGTAAGGAAAAGGAAGCATGTGAACATGAAAGATAAACTAGACATGTGAGCATGTTAAGTAGTCGGGACATGTGAGTATGTTAGATAAATAGAACATGTAAGATAACTAGAACATGTGAGCGTGTTAGTAACTGGAACATGTGAGCATGTTATGTAACTGGAGCATGTGAGCATATGATGAAGCCGAGCATGTAGTAGGAAGAATAGCATGTAAGGAATGACAGGAAGCTAAGTACTACAATAAGATAAACTGGAGCAAGACTAGACTAGACAAGAATGGACTCCATCCATCAATCACGGCCAAGCAATGATTACGGCTTGATACTTTAGCTAACTAGGGTTGTCACAATCCTAATTACTAACAAATACAAGTCTCAGAATTCCAAGTCCAGCACCTGCCTTTTACTACCTGAATGGTCCAAGTTAAAAAGAAAATAAGTATAGCAGACACACTGCAGTAAGATACATGTGTCCTAAAGAGGTGCCCCACTCGACGGTGTGCAGGAAGAGTGCTCATCAGGACAGATAGCTCCAAATCCCAAGGACATATATGTAATGCCAAGACCAAAGGGGCAACAGGTAACTGGAAAATTCTCAATGATCTAAGTAATCATGCTAGTTATTTAGTCCTTAACATTTTCTTGTTGGATTCCGGGTATGGCATTTCGCAGAATCCATCCTAGACATGAGACATGCAATACTGGACAAGACAAGCAAGATTGTGCACTACAACAAGCCACAACAAGACATGACAATATCAAGACAAGTGTCACGACCCGCACCCTAGAGTAAGGGCATGAGAAGTGGGTACGTCCAGCCTACGCCGCAGGGTCGACGGTACAACGCTGTCCTAGGTCACAACATCTAACAATATATAATGCCAGGCAGTTTATACTCCCCGAGTGGGGGTGACATAGCAGAATGTAAACTCAATCACAACTAAGGAAGGAGAAGTACGATATGATATAGAATCAAAATGAAGTACATATAATCAGAAGAGTCTAAGTGTCTAAGATAACATCTCAGTAAATATCCCGAAAACAAAGTCTCAACTACAGAATATGAAAGAATATATACATCTCAAAACAACAACTGAAAGTCAAAAACAATGCTGCAAAGAAAGATAAAGCCTAGCTGACTAGCCTAGACTATGGGAGTAGTATCCTGAACTGCAGCTGGGTCCTCCAGAGGAGCCAGGTCGCAGGTGTCGTCTAAGCCTGCTCCGTAATAGGTGGTGCAAAGGGCCTCATCCTCATCCTCTGTAATATTTTCAATAGGTCCAGTCAGGACAGGAGCGAGCACAGTACATCTCATGCAGTTCATATCATGGCAGGAAATATAAAGCAAGCAATAGAGTAAGATACATGAAACGCTGTAAGAAGATGTACATGAAACAGAAGAGATATTTGATAACTGGAAATATATACATGATAAGTAAGAACTGTAAGTGACTAGTAATTTAGAGTACGAGATGGCATGTAATTGGCTTAGGTTGTACATGATAATACATGAAAAGTAACAGAGTGTACATGATGGTAAATCACATGACCATTTATACTCACCCCTACCCACAATCAGTACACAAGGATCTAGTCCCGTTACGTTACGGACATGATGTTTTGGTTACACAGGAAACACATGAGGAAACATGAGCGTACAAGAAAGAACATGAGAGTACATGAACGTACATGAAAGAACATGAGAGAACATGAGTGTACATGAATAACGCAGAAACAAGGAATACATGATGTACATGAAACACATGTCATAAAGTATCCGATGCGCCCGCTAAGGGGGATAACATCCCAAGAAGAGATCCGTATAGTACCAATCCGTGATGATAACGTGACAGCATCAAGTAAAAGTAATCTAGATCGAGAATATAAGTCGTGACAAGTATGAAACGATCAGAGAATGTACTCGCCTGATACCCTGGATGTCCAGAAGAAAATACTGCCTGAGGAGTGGTGTCTGGCTCCTAATCAGAACAGCACAAGTCACAACATGTCTAAAATGAAGTAATTGATCATTATGATGCATTCTACATGAATCTAGGTCAATCTGGGCAAAATTCAAACTTGGTCAACTCTGGTCAATTCTAACAGTCAACTAGGTCAACTCAAGGTCAAACAAGTCAAGGTTAGTTAAATCTAGGTTAAAGTCAACTCTAGTCAACATTTTAGTCAAACTAGTCAAGTAGGTCAAGTCTTAACCCAACAATTCTCACTAAGTCTAACAAAGCCTAGGCTAAGCACTCACACCCAAGCACAAGGCCATACAGGCTATCCAACATACATATTCCATATATATATGTGCATGTATACACATACTAGCATATATTAGCATATAGGCATACATCAATTCTTGGAGATAGAGAGATAAAGAGCTAGCATTGTGTTGAGGCTATGTGGTTAGTGTGTGTGTACATGAAGGTGTGTGTCTCAGGTTTTCAGATTTGTGTATGACATTGTGTAGCATGTGTGTGTGTGTTTGAATTAGGATACATGTGTGTGTGTGTTAACATTTGTGTGTGTGAGAGAGAGAGACACATGTGTGTTAGGAGTGAGGGTTGACAGTGTGCAATAGGGCATCCCAAGGCTGTGTGTGTACATCATGTGGGAAGGCAATGTGAGGAAATAACTTAAGAATTAATCCCAGGTTTTCATCAGTTTACATGGATTGGAACCTTCAACCCTTTCTCAGGTTTGGAAAATTCTGAACCATCTCAGGTTTTCATGTTCAAACCTTAGTTAAACTCAAGTTAACATCTTCTTAACATCAATTTCATATATCCTTTAACCCAGTTTTAAGTATCCATAACTCAGTTATATACAAACATTTCAAGGATCATTAATTCAGTTTTCAGACATTGGGATTTTCTCAGTTTTAAAGTAACCACAAAACTCAATCCTTATTTCAGTTTTAACCTACATTTATTGATTAAATGCTCAGGAATTTAACAGTGTAATCTCAGTTAACACATAAGGGTTTTATTCTCAATATTTAATAAACTAATCAAAGCAACACCAAACCTATTTAAAACAGCAAACCAACATACATACCTTTTTTCAGTTTCCTAAAACAACCATAAAACTCAGTTTTGATAACTTGGAATCTCAGTTTTGATAACTTGGAAATCTCAGTTTTGGACAACATCAAATCCAGTTGTATGTTAGTATTTGAATTCAAAAAAAAAACCTTTTTAAACAAATCATACCCAATTTGAAATATCAGTTCATAATTAACTTAGTTCATGAGTATCCAGAAATGACAGTTTAAACCCAATTTCGAATACCAAAACAATCAAAACCAAAAATCAGTCGCGTACAGGGGTGTCCCACATGTGTATGTGTCATGGGGGCGGTGTCTCGTGTCCAAACAGTAGACACAAAGTGTCCAATTTACAAAAATAGGAAGTATCAGTAAACAGCCCAGTTAATCCTCGTGCACGCGTGCACCTAGCTCTAAGACACGACACGCGTGTCCTCGTGTCTCGTGATCGTGTCCCTAGGTTCGCCTAGGGTTAGTCTACGGTTAGGGTAGCCTGCACCGTGTCCACGTGTCCTCAGGACACAGAACGAACACCGTATCAGTCGAGAAAAACTCGACTGATACACGTATACAGTAAGCGTCGTGCAGCGATGCAAGTGTCTCGTGGACACGATACGAGCCACATGGGGCCTCGAGGTCATGTCCACGTGTAGCTCACGTGTTGGGCTACACACTCGTGCAAACCCAAGTGTCGTGTCCGCGCGACACGACGCGCGCAAAATCGGCTCTGTACGTGTGTGCACTGTCAGTGCACGACCAGTGCACGTGTCCTCGATACGACACGAGGTGTCATGAAATTTTGGAGGAGCGTGCGCAGACACTGCCCCCGTGTCTACACAAATTTTTACGTGTCCAAGTGCACTGTGCAGTGTATACGAGATACGTGTGAGCAGGACACAGTACACTGCTGTGCACAGCATGTTCGTATCCAATTTAGACACGGACACGACACAGTATCGTGCTCAGAGTTAGAGTTCCAAGATCTACAGCTATAGGGCTGTAAGTTTGTGTAATTAGTTTTTGAAAATATTAACATTTAATTACTGTGGCAAAACATCAAACACTTGCTTAAAAACCTAGATACGTGTCCGATACGGACACCAAACCCAATCTAATTCCTACCAAACTTAGCCTATAGGTCCCTGGTACCTAAATGCATGCATTTATGAAGAGAAAACAGAAATTTAACTATGTATGAGGGTATTTACCTATTGAGTGAAAACTCAATGAAAAACCGAGAATAGGGGGGTGTCCTTTTCAAATGATGATGCCAAGAGCTTGTGCAACCTTGCTAGCTAGCTCCCCTTAGCACCCTCAATGGTAGGGGATCCTAATGCAAGAAGTTTAGCTCAATTTGGAGTTGATTTGGGCATTTGGGGAGGAATTGGGGAAGAACACTAAAGGAGGCAATTAAAATGAATTAAAAAGGGTGCTAGTGATTAATAGGTTGTATTTATAGAGGGGGGAAATGTATGATGGCTGCCATTAGGTTAGGGTTAGGGTTTAGGATGAGTGGTCAAGGCTCCTCCAACAATTTCTAGCCAATCTAAGGGCTCACAATTAAAGTAACATCTTTTAACCTTTAGCCTAAAAATATCTCCTTAAACAAATATCTAGATATTACACTAATGTGATTACTTAATTGAAATCCTCTAACTTAGTTTCTAGGGTCATGGTTAACATCTAGATTAGGCTAACTTCTAGGTCAAGTCTCAACAATTTAACTAACACATATTTAATTAATATAATTTACAATTTCACGAAAGTGTCAAAATGACCAAAATACCCCTAGGCTTAAAAGTAGAAATTTGAAATCCTAAACACATGATTAGGTCCCATTGGTCATGATTAGTCTTCTAGGTCATGTATGACTAAGGTTACACTAGCAAAACACAAATTTCATATTTCACTCAATTAAATAGTTTTAAAAATAACTAAAAATCACCAGAAATTATATCATGACTAAACTCAAATATTTTAATGATTTAAAAATACAAAAGTTCAAATTTACCCATATTTTAGAAAAGTGGGTGTTACAAGTCTACCCCCCTTAAAATAATTTCGTCCTCGAAATTAAGATGGTCGTACTTCTTCTAGAGTCTCGTCCCCAACAAACATAGTCTCAGAACTACCTAAATCATGCAATTTAAAAGAATGACATGAAGGGTCATGGCATGCAATATCAGTCTGGGGTCTCATCTAGTTACACCAACATGCTACAGTACTAGGCAATCACAAGGTATCAAAACATACAAACAAGGGATGCATCAAATATTCACAAAAAGGGATACTAAGGTTAGGTCAAAACTCACCTTCAGCTAGGTCTGAGAACTAGAACTCACTCCTGGAAGCAGGGCCCTGGTTGGTAGGTGCATCAGGACAATGCTGCACCCAGTACGCAGCTGACCCACAGAATAGGCACAATCCTAGTCTCTTCCTACAGTTGCTCCACTTGTGCCCAGACTTATTACAATAGGCACAGATAGGCTCTGGCTCAGCTGGCCTCTGCTGGATAGGAGACTGGGCTGGGTATGATGATATCGGCTGGATAACTGGGTACTCCTCAAACTCTGGGTAGGACTGGGTACTGCTCCTCGCCCTCTTGGAACTGGGCTCTCCTCCTGGAAGCACAGAGTTCCGCAGACGTAGCAACCTTTGGATTTTCTTCCTCATGGCCTCCTCATGAACTCTCTGTGACTCCAACAGCCTCTCTTGGAAATATCCAAACACCTGGGCTGCGTCAAGTAACAAACCTCCGGGTGGTACAGTAGGGAGTACCATCCCAAGGGGTAGGGGAAGGCTCTCGGTCTCAAGCAAATTTGTAGCTCTCTCCTGAACGACAGGAGATGAAGGAAGACTCTCTGGCGAGGCTACCACCATCTCCTCAATGGCAGGAGGTGCCACCACCCCCTGATCAGATAGAGGGATAACTACCTCCTGAACAGTAGGAGGTGGAGGCACACTCTCAGTAGCTGCAGCTGCTCTCAGGCGATGGGCTCGGGTCATGGGTGCCATACTGAAAGAAAAGAAAGGAAAATAAAAATAAATCAATCATCAAGGCTGAAAAACTAGTAAATATCAACAAAGAAGAACTAGCTACAAGAATCACTATTTAAAGCCAGGCTATACTATCATCCCTAAGATAAAGGCCTAATCATAACTCATCAAATCATCATACTAAGAAAGAGTTATAACCAATGAATTTCTACAAGGAATTAGACTAGTCAACTAAAGTTATCCTTACTCCTAAGTTATTTGATGATGGAAAACATTTTTTTTACAGAAGAGAAATAAAAGAGGTGATACTTTAAAAACCTTCAAGATATGATCTGATAATCACATGCGTCTGTCCAAAATCATGATACTCAGAATCCTCGCCACGCTAGTAAGCAAGGTTGTAATGAACGGTAGAGTCCATAACTAGGGTATGCATCTCTATGATCAAGTCGTCTGGAATCCTCGCTATGCCGACTAGTATAGCTGCGAGAAATTCCAATCTCATGATCAAGATATGTACATCCGAAGTCAGGTCCCTATGTTCTTGCCACGCCGGCTAATATAGTTGCGGTAAACTCTAGGTTCCATAATAAAGTAGACGTTTTACCATCCCTGTTATTTCCGTCAACATATGTTATCAGAAGATATCGTAACTCGGGTCATAAAATTCATCTCGATAAGAAAAATCAAATCAACAACGATCCATGGAAATCAAATTCAAATATAAAGGAGTAAGGGTAAATCAAACAAGGGAAAAGGATTTCAAATTTGAAGTTCAGAATGAGATTCTCAAGGATCATTCCAGGAATCTCTCAAGAAATTCTAACTGTGATTGAGTACCTCTCATTCTAATACCTTACTTCCAATATTCTATCGCAGGTGCGCAGTAGTACAACTAATCATCGTACTACCACGACTTCGCACAAATGCGAATCTCGATCTGCATGGGCCACCACTAAAAACGTGTCACGACCCGCACCCTAGAGTAAGGGCACGAGAAGTGGGTACGTCCAGCCTACGCCGCAGTGTTGGCGGTAGAACGTTGTCCTAGGTCACAACATCTAACAATATATAATGCCAGGCAGTTTATACTCCCCGAATGGGGGTGACATAGCAGAATGTAAACTCAATCACAACTAAGGAAGGAGAAGTACGATATGATACAGAATCAAAATAAAGTACAGATAATCAGAAGAGTCTAAGTGTCTAAGATAACATCTCAGTAAACATCCCGAAAACAAAATCTCAACTACAGAATATGAAAGAATATATACATCTTAAAACAACAACTGAAAGTCAAAAATAATGCTGCAAAGAAAGATAAAGCCTAGCTGACTAGCCTAGACTATGGGAGTAGTATCCTGAACTGCCGCTGGGTCCTCTAGAGGAGCCAGGTCGCAGGTGTCGTCTAAGCCTGCTCCGTAATAGGTGGTGCAAAGGGCCTCATCCTCATCCTCTGTGATATTTTCAATAGGTCCAGTCAGGACAGGAGCGAGCACAGTACATCTCATACAGTTCATATCATGGCAGGAAATATAAAGCAAGCAATAGAGTAAGATACATGAAATGCTATAAGAAGATGTACATGAAACAGAAGAGATATTTGATAACTGAAAATATATACATGATAAGTAGGAACTGTAAGTGACTAGTGATTTAGAGTACGAGATGGCATGTAATTGGCTTAGGTTGTACATGATAATACATAAAAAGTAACAGAGTGTACGTGATGGTAAATCACATGACCATTTATACTCACCCCTACCCACAATCAGTACACAAGGATCTAGTCCCGTTACATTACGGACATGATATTTTGGTTACACAGGAAACACATAAGGAAACATGAGCGTACATGAAAGAACATGAGAGTACATGAACGTACATGAAAGAACATGAGAGAACATGAGTGTACATGAATAACGCAGAAATAAGGAATACATGATGTACATGAAACACATGTCATAAAGTATCCGATGCGCCCGCTAAGGAGGATAACATCCCAAGAAGAGATCCGTATAGTACCAATCCGTGATGATAACGTGACAGCATCAAGTAAAAGTAATCTAGAGCGAGAATATAAGTCGTGACAAGTATGAAACGATCAGAGAATGTACTCGCCTGATACCCTGGATGTACAGAAGAAAATACTGCCTGAGGAGTGGTGTCTGGCTCCTAATCAGAACAGCACAAGTCACAACATGTCTAAAATGAAGTAATTGATCATTATGATACATTCTACATGAATCTAGGTCAATCTGGGCAAAAGTCAAACTTGGTCAACTCTGGTCAATTCTAACAGTCAACTAGGTCAACTCAAGGTCAAACAAGTCAAGGTTAGTCAAATCTAGGTTAAAGTCAACTCTAGTCAACATTCTAGTCAAACTAGTCAAGTAGGTCAAGTCTTAACCCAACAAGTCTCACTAAGTCTAACAAAGCCTAGTCTAAGCACTCACACCCAAGCACAAGGCCATACAGGCTATCCAACATACATATTCCATATATATATATGTGCATATATACACATACTAGCATATATTAGCATATAGACATACATCAATTCTTGCATACCTTCAACACACACACACACACACACACACACATATATATATATATATATATATATATATATATATATACATACATACATACATATAGAGATAGAGAGATAAAGAGCTAGCATTGTGTAGAGGCTATGTGGTTAGTGTGTGTGTACATGAAGGTGTGTGTCTCAGGTTTTCAGATTTGTGTATGACATTGTGTAGCATGTGTGTGTGTGTTTGAATTAGGATACATGTGTGTGTGTGTGTGTGTGTTAATATTTGTGTGTGTGAGAGAGAGAGACACACATGTGTGTTAGGAGTGAGGGTTGACAGTGTGCAATAGGGCATCCCAAGGCTGTGTGTGTACATCATGTGGGGAGGCAATGTGAGGAAATAACTTAAGAATTAATCCCAGGTTTTCATCAGTTTACATGGATTGAAACCTTCAACCCTTTCTCAGGTTTAGAAAATTTTGAACCATCTCAGGTTTTCATGTTCAAGCCTTAGTTAAACTCAAGTTAACATCTTCTTAACATCAATTTCAGGTATCCTTTAACCCAGTTTTAAGTATCCATAACTCAGTTATATACAAACATTTCAAGGATCATTAATTCAGTTTTCAGACATTGGGATTTTCTCAGTTTTAAAGTAACCACAAAACTCAATCCTTACTTCAGTTTTAACCTACATTCATTGATTTAATGCTCAGGAATTTAACAGCGTAATCTCAGTTAACACATAAGGGTTTTATTCTCAGTATTTAACAGCCTAATCAAAGCAACATCAAACCTATTTAAAACAGCAAACCAACATACATACCTTTTTTCAGTTTTCTAAAACAACCATAAAACTCAGTTTTGATAACTTGGAATCTCAGTTTTGATAACTTGGAAATCTCAGTTTTGGACAACATCAAATCCAGTTGTATGTTAGTATTTGAATTCAAAAAAAAAACTTTTTAAACAAATCATACCCAATTTAAAATATCAGTTCATAATTAACTTAGTTCATGAGTATCAGGAAATGACAGTTTAAACCCAATTTCGAACACCAAAACAATCAAAACCAAAAATCAGTCACGTACAGGGGTGTCCCACAAGTGTATGTGTCATGGGGGAGGTGTCTCGTGTCCAAACAGTAGATACGAAGTGTCCAATTTACAAAAATAGGAAGTATCAGTAAACAGCCCAGTTAATCCTCGTGCACGCGTGCACCTAGCTCTAGGATACGACACACGTGTCCTCGTGTCTCGTAATCGTGTCCCTAGGTTCGCCTAGGGTTAGTCTAGGGTTAGGGTAGCCTGCACC
The DNA here is from genome assembly GCA_029216955.1 of Iris pallida. Taxonomy (NCBI): domain Eukaryota; kingdom Viridiplantae; phylum Streptophyta; class Magnoliopsida; order Asparagales; family Iridaceae; genus Iris; species Iris pallida. The sequence goes on from JANAVB010021798.1 coordinate 30,740,143, forward strand.
GTGTCCACATGTCCTCAGGACACAGAACGAACACCGTATCAGTCGAGAAAAACTCGACTGATACACGTGCACAGTAAGCGTCGTGCAGCGATGCAAGTGTCTCATGGACATGATACGAGCCACATGGGGTCTCGTGGTCATGTCCATGTATAGCCCACGTATTGGGCTACACACTCGTGCAAACACGAGGTGTCCAAGTGTCGTGTCCGTGCGACACGATGCGCGCAAAATTGGCTCTGTACGTGTGTGCACTGTCAGTGCACGACCAGTGCACGTGTCCTCGTGTCCTCGATACGACACGAGGTATCGTAAAATTTTGGGGGAGTGTGCGCAGACACTGCCCCCGTGTCCACACAAATTTTCACGTGTCCAAGTGTACTGTACAGTGTGTACGAGATACGTGTGAGCAGGACACAGTACACTGCTATGCACAGCGTGTTCGTGTCCAATTTAGACACGAATACAACACAGTATCGTGCTCAGAGTTAGGGTTCCAAGATCTACACCTATAGGGCTAGAAGTTTGTGTAATTAGTTTTCGAAAATATTAACATTTAATTACTGTGGCAAAACATCAAACACTTGATTAAAAACCTAGATACGTGTCCGATACGGACACCAAACCCAATCTAATTCCTACCAAACTTAGCCTATAGGTCCCTGGTACCTAGATGCATGCATTTATGAAGAGAAAACAGAAATTTAACTATGTATGAGGGTATTTACCTATTGAGTGAAAACTCAATGAAAGACCTAGAATAGGGGGGGTGTCCTCTTCAAATGATGATGCCAAGAGCTTGTGCAACCTTGCTAGGTAGCACCCCTTAGCACCCTCAATGGTAGAGGATCCTAATACAAGAAGTTTGGCTCAATTTGGAGTTGATTTGGGCATTTGGGGAGGAATTGGGGAAGAACACTAAAGGAGGCAATTAAAATGAATTAAAAAGGGTGCTAATGATTAATAGGTTGTATTTATAGAGGGGGGAAATGTATGATGGCTGCCATTAGGTTAGGGTTAGGGTTTAGGATGAGTGGTCAAGGCTCCTCCAACAATTTCTAGCCAATCTAAGGGCTCACAATTAAAGTAACATCTTTTAACCTTTAGCCTAAAAATATCTCCTTAAACAAATATCTAGATATTCACTAATGTGATTACTTAATTGAAATCCTCTAACTTAGTTTCTAGGGTCATGGTTAACATCTAGATTAGGCTAACTTCTAGGTCAACTCTCAACAATTTAACTAACACATATTTAATTAATATAATTTACAATTTCACGAAAGTGTCAAAATGACCAAAATACCCCTAGGCTTAAAAGTAGAAATTTGAAATCGTAAACACATGATTAGGTCCCATTGGTCATGATTAGTCTTCTAGGTCATGTATGACTAAGGTTACACTAGCAAAACACAAATTTCACATTTTACTCAATTAAATAGTTTAAAAAATAACTAAAAATCACCAAAAATCATATCATGACTAAACTCAAATATTTTAATGATTTAAAAATACAAAAAGTTCAAATTTATCCTTATTTTAGAAAAGTGGGTGTTACAACAAGAGTGCGCTACGACGAGCCACTATCAAAGAGCAAGACATGTACTAGAATCAAAAGTGCGCCATGTAAGCAAAGAAAGACATGTACAAGAGTACACCACGATGGGTCACTATCTAGTAGAAAAAGAAGGCTTGGCAATAATTATCATAGCTTGTAAGAAAGAATCTATCAAAGACATATCATGGCATGTGGGAAACAATAATTAAAGCTAAGTACATTTCTTAGAAAATGATTGAACATGTGCTAGTGTCAAGTGTATATAGGGTGTACAATCATTTTCTAACTATACAAGATCATCTAATCATGTTAAGAAATCATTACAATCGAAGAAAATATCAAAAACGGACAAAAACGGGCAGAAAGGGGAAAAATAGACCAAAACAGCATAAAACGGCATACTGGCGGTATACCGGCCTAAAGACAGAAGGTTTCTGGTGCAAAAATCGATATACCGGCAGTATACACCGGCATACCGGCGGTATACCATTTTTCCAAACAGCAACAAAATCTAAATTTTTGCCAAAACTTGTTTCGGCCATAAAAACTTCGTTTTAAATCGACATTCGGATTTTCAAAAGTCAAAATTGCATAAAATTGAATTTTCTACAACATAAAACTATTAGATTTCAAAAATTCAAAGATGTGATAGATCAATATCTCAAAATACTCCCAAAAATAGGTTTTCGGGGCACCGAAACGGGTTCCGATTGCCACCAAACTCAAAATCCATGATATACAAACTAGGTGAGGGCCTCATATATGTATATGTGACTAAGATACATGATGGTAACACTAGTATCACCCTTGATACCAAGTTTTCTACAAAGTCCATATTGGGTTTTAACAGAAAATCAAAACCTTGCTTAAACAAGTTTTAGAAACATACATATATACGAGAATCATAAGGAAAAACGAATTTTACAAAATGAGTTTAGAGCAATTCTAAGTATTTACTACCAAGGGAAATAAAATGACAACAAAAGCATTTTTGTTCAAGATTTGGCAAGATGTACTTGCTTATGTTAAGCTCCAAGCCTAATCTTCTACTCCACCACCAAGAGGGGTACGAAACCACACTCTAGGCCTCAAGGCCAAGCTCTTGGCAAGCTCCAAGGGGAAAGAAGGGAAGAAGAAATGAAAAGAGAGTGAAGAGAATGAAAAGTGAGAGGAGAGAGAAAGTGAAATGGTATATATAGAAGGGAGAATTAATCTTAGCTGTTGGATCATGATCCATGTGAAAGTCTAGGTCAATCATGGCCAATCAAACAAAACTAATTATCCATTGGATAATAGAGTGCATATACACTATTCACGAAAATATCTAAATACTATTCACAAAAATATCCGAAATACTATTCATGAAAATATCAGAAATCGAAAATATCTAAAGTGTAAAAAATATGTCCGAGCGGTATGCTGTCGGTATACTCCGGTATACCGGCGGTATGCCGATCAAGGAGAAAACCTATAGTTTTGGGAAAAATTTAAAGCATTCTGAAAACCAAAAAAATACAAAATATAGTACAAAATACGTATTCGTATATAAATATCAATACTGTGAGATGAGTCTCATAGAGTAGGAAGCCTACTGCATATTTCTTGGCAGCTCAGTCACAATTATTAGAGGATCTTCATGAGCTTGGAATAAAAGTTATTATGCAGGGACAACAAGGAGTACTTGCCAATCTTGAAGTACAGTTGTTACTTGAGGATTGAATAAAGGCAGCATTACCTATAGATGCAAGATTTTGAACACTTCATGAGAGGACAGAGGATGGAGAGCAGACATGACTTCGTATTTATAAGGATGGAACATTAAGGTGCGAGAATCGCCTATATATTCTGAATGGAGAGTTGAGACAGAAGATGATGAAGGAAGAACTGTATGGAAGGAGGTGTCGATCACCAGTACGTTGGAGCGACATTGGAGAGAGGCAAATACTTGGACCAGAGCTTGTGACGCAGATAGTCGAGAAAGTAAAGCAGATTCAGAGTCATTTTCAGGCAGCTCAAGACTGGCATAAGCATTGGGCCGATACGCATCATCAACCACTGGAATTCAAGGAGGGAGAGAATATATTTTTGAGGATCTCACTGATGCGGGGCACCATTAGATTCGGTTGTAGAGGAAAGTTGAGTCCAAGGTATATTGGACCGTTCGACATCATTGAACGTGTAGAAGAGGTGGCATATCGTCTTGTATTACCCCCATCATTAGAAGGAGTGCATGATGTATTCCATGTCTCATACTGAGGAGGTATGTGACTGATCCCAGTCATGTGGTCGATCACTCTGAGATCTTGGTGGGACCCAGTTTATCATACAAGGAGCAGCCAATAGGTATCTTGGATATGAGTGAGAAAACGCTCAGAGGGCAGACGATTAGACTGGTTTGTGTTGCATGGAGGCACCATTCTCTGGGAGAATCAACTTGGGAGCGTGAAGATTCTATACGTGAGCATTATCCCCACTTATTCGTAGATGCCGGTAAGTCTTAGCTTAATTATTCTTATGATAAGTTTTTTTTATAATTGTGTTATTTTTAATTTCGAGGATAAAATTTTTTAAGGTGGGTAGGTTGTAAGCCCCCTCATTTTTGGATCTTATTTTTAGTTATTTTATATAGATATTTTAATTTATTAAAGTCAATAATGACTATGTTAGTAGTTTACTGTAGCTTTGATTTTGGAAGCACAACAAATATTATTTTCTCAAATCCAGTTTCATATTTGAATTCTAGACTCGTCCACCTTGAGTTTGATATATCATATCCCATTCAATTTTACTTTTTCAACATTCCTTTGACTTTGCGTAATTTCGGGCCAACTTAGACCAATTTGAGCCATTGACGTAATTTTTAAGCCAACTTCCAATTTGATTTTGGGACTTGTCATAGATCAAAACTGTATGACCCAATATATGGTTTTGATCCATTTGGAGTCTACAATGCACATGCCTAGGGTGTACCATCCAACCAAGTTCTCATGTGCTACTTACTTGCAAATGGCACATGAGACTCATTAAATTATTTTTTGGGTCCAATTTGACTAGTAATGCTACTTGGACCCTAACCTAGTCAGCCCTACTAGTTAGAGCCTAACTAGGAGTACCAAAACCAAGTATACATATATTTAAGGGAATTTTAGAGGTTTAATTGCAGCCATATGCAATATTTCCATATATATTTGGCTTGGTCAAACATCTAACCAAAATAGGCAACCTATTAATAATATTATGATTTGGAGAACCAAATCATATCCAAATTAGATCAAACCAAAGCCCATGCACTAAATATATATATATACCTATCAAACCTTAACCACCCCCCTCTATCATAACCGCCCACTACTCCACAAATCCCCCCAAACCTAGCGGCCACCACTCCAAACCCGAAACCCTAGCCGACCCCCTTTCTTCATAAAGTATAATTTTTCTTCAATTTCTGTGCCAACCACCACCACTTGGACGTCCCTCTCAACATTCCCTTCCACCCTAGCAACTATAGGTGCAACCTTGAGGCCGTTAGAGAGGTGCACGATGCACTACTTGGGCCGAAACTCCGTCAAATCGAAGTCTGAAACGTCACAGCAGGTTAGTCGACTTGTAGATGATGTTTCATACACTTTTTCTCATCCGTTTCTCCTCAAACCAAATCAGGGAGTTATCTTTGTATGTATACTCCAACTTCTGATTATCGAATATCCTAGTTCCAAGCGGTTTGTCCGCTACGACAGGGTATCCAGAACTGATAAATTCTGTTACGGGCTACTTTTTGCCTATATAAGGTCAGTTTCTAACCTTTTTATATTTATATTCAGAATTTAGACGTTGATAACTTTCCGACGCATATCTGAAAGTTAGGTTACATATCCGTTAGCTATTTTTAAAAATTCATGACATTTGTCGTGTCACCGAACTCCGAAAAATTCTATTTTTCTTGTGTCCAAAAGTGTCAAAACTCCATGAATCCACATTAAACATTATGTTGTGCAAGATTTAACATTATAAAAACTATTTTAACTATTTTTTGTAATTTTTACATAATTTATTAATTTTATTTTATCATGGTTTCGGAACTAAATTATTGGGTCGAATTGAGGAAGTCATATGTGGCATTGATATAAGACCACTTGTGAAAGGGTTTCCCTATTGGATATATTATTATAGCAATATATAAGTATTTATAGATGAATTCTAGTATTTAAATATATTGTTTTATTATAATTGTAAAGTATTTACGAGAGGTTTTGTTACCTATATGTACTTATATAATAGATGCAGTGTCGTAACAACGTTATAGCAACTAGGAGGCGTAGATACTCATATAATTTATATATGGTGTGTTGGTATAAAATATTAAATATTGTGTATTATTATAGGTGATCTTGAGAGGATAGACAAGGACACCGGAGTTGGACATGCTTACCCGCAGACAGCAGTCACAGGCAAGTATGCCTTGCCTTTGTTACAAATTATTCTTTTCTGTTTTGTTATTCCTTTTTGTTTAGCATTGCATGACGTAGGACGTTGATACTTAGTGTTTGTTTATAGACGGGTGCCGATGTCATGATAGTGACATCGAGTATTGACATTAGGCATTACGTACATACTGATGTGTCTATTGACACAATTGACTACAGGACACCGATACATTCATGATACGAGGTTTACATGACTATTCGTGGTATTGACCTCGTGTTAGCATTCTAGATTTCTTTATCAATATTGCTTTTACTTTCGAGATGACTTTACAGACTTGACATTGCTAGATTCTAGACATGGGGATTGGGGAGAACTTGACTACAATATCAGACCTATTATCGTGTGGCCCGTTGTTTAGTGACATTTATCTCTGTAGCAGAGTAAGGGATTATCACTGTCGAGAATTAATTGTCCTTGGTGCCACGACATAGGTACTGGGGACAATACCCTGCTGAGGTGCTAGTGAGCCTTAGTAGAAGTATTCTAGAAAAGTATCTCATTTGTATAGCACATAGATGGATACAGTAGATTGCCTTAGTTCATATTTTTATTTATGTACCTTGGCATGTATATTATGCATCTTGCTAGTCCTCTAAGGACCTGACTATTTCTCAGGCTTAGACGAAGCTGAAGACTACCTGGAGGTTTACGGTTCGGGAGCTGAGACTAGAGGCGTACCGGCACAGGAGGACGAGATAGTGCCAGAGGATTTCTCGTGATCATGTTACCTTCATATTTAGTTTTGCTATATTATTTCCTTTTCTTTTCATCAGACTTGTAGTTGATTTGTACTTTGTTTCTATTTCTGTGGTTTTGGAATATTTTACCCGTACAGACTTTATTACTTTTATTGCTGGATATTTGGGACATTTTCTTATTTATTCTTGATCTCTTTATGGACTCTGTGGAAGTGATTAGATGTATATACCTGTGGACTGTGTTTTATTTTTGGGTGTTATCATGATTTACAGCTTAAGTATTTCGCTAATGGGCTTTTTGTGTAGCTTGGCCCATTAGTAAAGTGCTGCTGGCATGTATTCGTATTCCTGGTCCTACGTATTTTGGGATTGGGGCGTTACAACAACGAGAGACAAACCGAGCTATCTTCCTCTTCATGCCATTCCACAGAAATGCTGACGGATGTCTCGGTACATCTTCGTGCCACTGGGATGAATTGAATACTGAGAACTATGAGCCTCTGCCATGATCTCATGTCTGATATCACCATTGGGTACACAAAGACGCCTTCTATGATGGAGTGTACCATCCTCATGAATGTATAACTCTGCTCTTCGTCCTGCTACACATTCTGTACTAAGCCGCTGAAGCTTAGAATTTGCTGATTGTGCCATCTTGATCTTCTCAACTATACTGGACTGAACTTGCATGCTGGCCATCAATGCCACAATGGTAGGGAAAATATCTCTATCCCCATCTTCTGAAGGTCTGCTAATAACTCTGGTTGCGCTATTAGGAAATAAACTCCATCTCTTCTGCTCAATGCATCCGCTACTACGTTGGCCTTCCCAAGATGATACTGCAGGTTGATGTCATAATCCACAAGTAGCTCTAGCCATCTTTTCTGACGCATGTTGAGATCCTTCTGGGTAAATACATACTAAAGACTCTTGTGGTCGGTGAAGATCTCCACCCGATCTCCATATAAATAATGCCTCCAAAGCTTCAATGCAAAAACTACTGCTACTAACTCCAAGTCATGGGTTGGGTAATTCCTCTCATGATCACGAAGCTGACATGACGCATAAGGTACTACCTTACCATGTTGCATCAATACACATCCCAATCCTCTTCCTGAAGTATCACAATAAACTAAAAATCCTCTAGTCCCATCTGGAAGCGTAAGAATGGGGGCCGTCATTAATCCTTGCTTCAACTTCTCAAATGAACTCTGAAAATCTATTGTCCAAGCAAACTGCACATCCTTATGGGTCAACCGCGTCATGGGCGCTGAAATTCGAGCAAAATCTGATACGAACCGTCGGTAATAGCCGACCAATCCTAGGAAACTTTGAACTTTTGCGACGGTGTTGGGAATTGCCCATATCTCTATAGCCACTATCTTCTGGGGGGCCATTTCCACTCTACCTCTGGTGATGATATGACCTAAGTACGATATGCGGTCAAGCCAAAACTCGTACTTACTGAACTTCGCATACAACTGGTGCTCTCTGAGAATCTAAAGGACTACTCTGAGATGCTGCTCATGCTCCGCCTCACTCTTTCTATAGACCGAGATATCGTCTATAAACACTACCACAAACTGGTCCAAATAGGGCATAAAGATACGATTCATGAGGTCCATGAATGGTCGCTCCAAATGGCATAACAAGGAACTCCCAATGTCCATACCTTGATCTGAATGCTGTCTTCGGGATATCTTACTCTCTAACTCTGATCTGATGGTGTAAAACCCCTAAATTTCTACTATTTTTTTAGTTAAATTTGGTACTGATTTTAAATTTTTTTTGTATTGTACGTCGCGTAGTCGTATTGTACGTCGTACACGTAAATTTTATTTTTCGTTTTGCTCGACGTGTACGAATATGTGCGAGCGTACATATTTTTAGAAAAACATTTTCTTCTATTTTTATGGTTTCAAAATAATATATGTAATAATTATTTCTAGCTATCATTTTCAAGTTTATAATTTTTTTTATTAAAATGGTATATTAAGAAAAGTATATTTATGTAAACATTATTTGTACATACATAAATATTTAGTAATTATTTATTAGTTATTTTAAATAAATAGTGTATTTTCGAAATTAATATTATTAGTATTTTAGAAAATATATTTTGAAATTATTGTGGCATTTAAATATTGATTTAAGTTCATGGAATAAATTAAATAGTTAAATATTTATAATTTGATTTATCCCATTTGATTTTAAACCAAGAATTTAATTAGATTTAAATTTGATTGTATTTAGAATTGGATTTTGATTTGGATACGGATTTATTGAATTAATTTAAATAAATAGATGAATTATCTAATTTGGGTTTTAAATATCCTAATTCCTATCTTAATGGAAATTCCCACATCCTATAATTAGGCAGATACTCCTCCAATTATTTTTATCATCCACCAAATTGTCTCCACAAACAAATTCTATCGCAAAAGTGAGTGCATCGTGTCCATGACCGTGTCCGTGTCCCATCCACTACTTATCTTCCTTTACATATACATATGACTCTTTCCGTCCGACACACCCGGACATTCAAATCCGTGTCTCGCAGGACACAACCACGACTCGATACAGCCTAAAATCCAATTCCTAGTAATCCACAAACCCATAAGCAAATCCTAGCCCTAATTCCCAAATCCTCTCTGTCCTTGTGTCCGTGTCTCGTAGGACACGACACGAATCCAAAGCCCTAACCCTGATCTCTAATTTCGCTGTGTCACCGTGTCCCCGTTGACTCCATCCCTACACATTGTCTACGTGCCGAAGAACACTGCCACCGTCGTGCCCAAAATACCGACGCACCACCTCCTCCATCATCCCGGCGAAACCACCAATTCCCCATCCAATAAACTGCCCGACCACCACCATCCGTCACCTTCTCCATTAAACCACCGCCTCCAACTCAGCCACACACCACCGCCGCCACGGCCACTCCCAGCCACAATAATCAACCACCGCCCTCGTCACCCGACGGCCGTCGCCACAACCACCAACGGAAGAAAATCCCCAAAAAAAATTAAACCCTAACCTAACCACTCACCTCTGCCGGCCAGATCGCCGCCGCGGCGTGCCTCCGAACGCCGGCACCGTGACCGCCGTTGAACCTCGTCCCCTGCTGTGTCCCAACCGACCTCCGCCTGCTCCTTCGCACCGTCTGCTGCCGTGCGTGCCTCCGCGCGCGAGACCCCTCGCCGACCCCGCTCCTCCGCGGGAATGTCGGGTCCGTCGCCCTCTCCGCCGAGCGCTAACCGCGCGCGCGACCCCACTCCGAACGGCATGCCCAACCGCCGCGTCCTCGCCACCGCGCGCCGCCCCTCCGATCATCCCACGCCGACCGCTCCTCTCCTGAGCCACCCTTCCTCTCCGACTTCTCCGCCGCCCCACTTCCTCCGACTCTCTCCTTCGAATCTCACCGAAAAACCTCCACCGCTCTCTACTCCGTTCGCATCTCTCTCTCCAGACTTCATCTCTCTTCCCCTTCTCCGAATTTCTTTTTCTCTCTCCTTCTTCTTCTTTTTGACGAGAAGCAACAGCAGTGTTTTTTAATTGTTTTTATTTTTATTATTGTATTCCTTTGTTTGTTTTTTTTTTACTTGTTTTCTTTTGTGTGTTTTTTTGTTGTTGTTTAAGTTTTATTCAGTAATGTTTTCTTCTTCTCTTTATTATTATTATTATTATTATTATTATTATTATTATTGTTATTATTTAATACTGCTATTATAATTAGTTTAATACCATTTGATACATTGTAACAATATTACGTTACCAATATCAATATTTAATAATTTCAAATCTAGTTTGATTCTATACCTAAAATATATGATCAAATATTCTTTGGATATGGTGAATGTTTTACCTAAACTATTTTTGACACTATTTTTCTATAATATATATATATATAGACTAGTAAATAGGGTTTTAAATATTGTATAAATATTTCTCGATTTAGTTAATTAAATTATTTTTGATTAATATATATATATATATATATTTTTTTGATTAATATATATATATATATATATATATATATATATATATATATATATATATAGACTAGTAAATAGGGTTTTAAATATTGTATAAATATTTCTCGATTTAGTTAATTAAAATATTTTTGATTAAATATAGAATATAGTTTTTCCTACCTAAAAATAGTATTTCGACAAACTTAGAGTTTTGCCAAAAACGATTTTGACTTTAAGTATTTCTTTTAGACTAAAACTAGTTTCCGATTATTATAAATAGTTTTCCTAAAATATTATCTCCTTCGACTATCCCTCCGTCCATGACTAAATTCCATTATCCCTCGCCAATTCTAGACTAACCCTATGTCGACCTAAACTATTCTGACCATCCCAAACCTAATGGAACTGTCCGTGCCACTATCCGAGGTCCCCTTGTACAGTTGTTGCACCAAAGTCACAGTTCGTGCCACCATGATTATCGCAGCACACCAGGCATACTACCAGGAAAGACACCTTGCCATTTGCTATTTATTTATTTTAGCTCATATTTCAGGCATTATTTATTTTCTTTATGCAAAATAAACTGTAATACATGGCATAACCTGTTAGAACTTACTGTTCATTTATATTTCCTTTTTGTGTATTATTTTTTTATAAATTAAACCTAGAATTAAGGAACCACCATGTGTGTTGCATTCATTGGCCTTGACACGTGATAACACGAAGTTGTGTGTCGTATGTAGAACACAGAAGTGCGTGATTGGCTGGCCACCAGTACGTACAAGTCGTGCAATAGGAATAACCGCTAATGGAGGTTGCATGCTTAGTTTGACTTAACGGTTATAGAGGTTTACTGTTGTGGATACAACAGAGTAGGGATTGGGCAGGAAGGATAATTCTTTAGCGTATGGGCTTCGATGCACTTTCTCTTTTGTAACCCGTGAGCTCCGTCGGAGACGCGGGTCAGATTACCCATGATTACTGACGGCCACTGACGATTCTGCGGAACGTCATGCTCTTATTGATTGGGCCTCTAGTGCCCCAAGGGGGGACTATGCCGATCCTATTCAGCCGGGGCCCATGCGTAGGAAGGATTGTTCTTAACTATATTTCACTTAGAATGGTTAGGCACCTTTATCCGTTAGGTACGAGTACTTTTGGTTTGGATACTTGTATCTGACCATGGCTTGGAACAATAATTTGTCGCTGATTAGTTCGTCACATCTTGTCCTTGTTTGGTTGTAGGTGTGACTTACTACTTCGATGAGAAGGTATTGAACCTTGTTGGGGTCCGGATACCATATTGGATTCATAGCATGGAAAGATACGTCGCTGTGAATTAGTTTACCATCTCCTGTCCTTGTTTGGTTGGGGGGATGGTACGTTCGTTCAGTAGGTACGTATTGGACCATGTTATAAGTCCAATTGACTTATTTATTTGAGCAATATTTATTCAGTTTATATGGCATGATATTATGTGTCTTGTTACGTCCCTCTTAGGACCTAGTTATCTCTCCAGGTGTGTGCTATTGTCTTTTCCAGGTGCTTTAGCTCTAGCCGTGACCATCTCTTTTTTTTTGAGGTTGATTGCGTTTGGATCGTCTTCGATTCGCTCGCCAAATTTATTTCTTTCTCATGTATTATTTTTCCTTTACTTATTGGTAGTGGATTTGTCTCCATCCAATATATTGTATCAAGACAATTTATTATCTTTATATGAGATCTTCTATTCATTTATTTTGTGTGGATGAGATTAGTTATGGTTCTACTGCATTTTACAGCTTATGTATTTATACGAGGCTTCCATATATTGGAGTATACTTCGTATGAATACAGCTGGCATGTCTACGTTTCTAGTCCTACTTATTTTGGGACTGGGGCGTTACATATTTTTGTGGTGGCCCATGTAGGTCAAGATAAATTGTTTGGTTACTTTACCGTACCAAGCAAGCATAAGTATAGGATTAGAAGTCTAGGATCTCATCCACATACTTGACCTCTTTCCTTGATTTTATCTACCGTTTGACTCATCAATTGCATCTTGCTTGCTTCCTTCCATCCCTATTCTTATCTTCCCTTCGTGCTTGCTAGAGATTGACCCTACTAGTTAGTTGTCCCAAAACACCATTAGTTTAATTCTTTAAGTAGGGTAGAATACCTTATGAGCTAGCAACCCCTTTGACCTAGTGACCTATATTAGCAAGCTTATTTAGATCCTAGAATCTAGAGGACCTAACCCGTCTAGCTAACCAAGGACTTGGACAAGAAGACTATAGAACGACTGTATGACTTAGAATCATTCTACCTTCTTTAAATCTTAATCTCTCGTACCTATGTATTTACCATTTTGACTAATGATGCTAATGTAGCCTAGTTTTTGCAAGCTTATTCTTTATCGAGTTTGTTCATGACATATGCTATTGAGCGCTCACTAGCCTATTGTCTAATCAGAACCGGTGCATAATGGTCTGATCAACCAAGTGCACTTTGGTTCGCTGTTGTCTATTACTCTACGTGGATGAGGACATAATTAGACTTGGCCCTTACAATCCCATCCACGACTGCCTTGACAATTCTTTTGAAATTTTTCGATCGTCTTTGAATCACGTATTCGTATTCGATAAACGCCTCCTTCGAACTCTATATTGCTTTCGTCTTCACATATTTTAGGAGGATGAAGGCGTTATACTAAACTTCCTCTAGCCTTCCTATCGGCTATGACCATTCTCACTCGATGTTGCTATATCTTCATCCTAAGCTACTCGACCCTATCAAGACCCTCTAATTGCTTAATTAAAGTGAATCTATTTCGTTCTCTTAATCATGACTCTCATTCATTACCCGTGACCATACCATATTATTTTTTTTCTACGATCTAGATCGCGATTTCTTACAACATAATTTTGTGAAAATATTGTCATTGTTGGATCCCCATCGATACCCCCTTGTGTCTTCTCACCCTCATACTAATTCTTAATTTTGAGGACAAAATTCTTTTAAGTTGGGTAAGATGTAAAACCCCTAAATTTCTACTATTTTTTTAGTTAAATTTGGTACTGATTTAATTTTTTTTTGTATTGTACGTCGCGTAGTCGTATTGTACGTCGTGCACGTAAATTTTATTTTCGTTTTGCTCGACGAGTGCGAATATGTGCGAGCGTACATATTTTTAGAAAAATATTTTCTTCTATTTTTATGGTTTCAAAATAATATATGTAATAATTATTTCTAGCTATCATTTTCAAGTTTACAATTTTTTTTATTAAAATGGTATATTAAGAAAAGTATATTTATGTAAACATTATTTGTACATACATAAATATTTAGTAATTATTTATTAGTTATTTTAAATAAATAGTGTATTTTCAAAATTAATATTATTAGTATTTTAGAAAATATTTTTTGAAATTATTGTGGCATTTAAATCTTGATTTAAGTTTATGGAATTAATTAAATAGTTAAATATTTGTAATTTGATTTATCCTATTTGATTTTTAAACCAATAATTTAATTAGATTTAAATTTGATTGTATTTAGAATTGGATTTTGATTTGGATACGGATTTATTGAATTAATTTAAATAAATAGATGAATTATCTAATTTGGGTTTTAAATATCCTAATCCCTATCTTAATAGGAATTCCCACATCCTATAAATATGCAGGTACTCCTCCAATTATTTTTATCATCCACCAAATTGTCTCCACAAATAAATTCCACCACAAAAGTGAGTGCCTCGTGTCCATGACCGTGTCCGTGTCCCATCCACTACTTATCTTCCTTTACATATACATATGAATCTTTCCGTCCGACACACCCGGACATCCAAATCCGTGTCTCGCAGGACACAACCACGACTCGATACAGCCTAAAACCCAATTCCTAGCAATCCACAAAACCATAAGCAAACCCTAACCCTAATTCCCAAATCCTCTCTGTCCTTGTGTCCGTGTCTCGTAGGACACGACACGAATCCCAAGCCCTAACCCTGATCTCTAATTTCGCTGTGTCACCGTGTCCCCGTCGACTCCATCCCTACACATTGTCTACGTGCCAAAGAACACTGCCACCGTCGTGCCCAAAACACCGACGCACCACCCCCTCCATTATCCCGGCGAAACCACCAATTCCCCAGCCAACAAACCGTCCGGCGACCACCATCCGTCACCTTCTCCATTAAACCACCGCCTCCAACTCAGCCACACACCACCGCCGCCACTGCCACTCCCAGCCGCAACAATCAACCACCGCCCCCGTCACCCGACGGCCGTCGCCACAACCACCAACCGAAGAAAATCCAAAAAAAATTAAACCCTAACCAAACCACTCACCTCTGCCGGCCAGATCGCCGCCGCGGCGTGCCTCCGACCGCCGGTGCCGTGACCGCTGCTGAACCCCATCCCCTGCTGTGTCCCGACCGACCTCCGCCTGCTCCCTCGTACCGTCCGCCGCCGTGCGCGCCTCTGCGCGCGAGACCCCTCGTCGACCCCGCTCCTCCGCGGGAATGCCGGGTCCGCCGCCCTCTCCGACGAGCGCTGACCGCTGCGCGCGACCCCACTCCTACCGGCGTGCCCTAGCCGCCGCGTCCTCGACACCGCGCATCGCCCCTCCGATCATCCCACGCCGACCGCTCCTCTCCCGAGCCACCCTTCCTCTCCGACTTCTCCGCCGCCCCACTTCCTCCGACTCTCTCCCTCGAATCTCACTGGAAAACCTCCACCGCTCTCTACTCCATTCGTATCTCTCTCTCCAGACTTCCTCTCTCTTCCCCTTCTCTGAATTTCTTTTTCTCTCTCCTTCTTCTTTTTGACGAGAAGCAACAACAGTTTTTTTAATTATTTTTATTTTTATTATTTTATTCCTTTGTTTGTTTTTTTTTCACTTGTTTTCTTTTATGTGTTTTTTTTGTTGTTGTTTAAGTTTTATTCAGTAATGTTTTCTTCTTCTCTTTATTATTATTATTATTGTTATTATTATTATTATTATTATTATCATTATTATTTAATACTGCTATTATAATTAGTTTAATACCATTTGATACATTGTTACAATATTACGTTACCAATATCAATATTTAATAATTTCAAATCTAGTTTGATTCTATACCTAAAATATATGATCAAATATTCTTTGGATATGGTGAATGTTTTACCTAAACTATTTTGACACTATTTTTCTATATTATATATATATATATATATATATATATATATATATGTATGTATATATATATATATATATATATATATATATATATATATAATATATATATATATAAAATATATATATATAATATATATATATATATATATATATATATATATATATATATATATTTATATATATATATATATATATATATATATATATATATATATATATATATATTATTATTATTATTATATATTATATAAATATATATATATATATTATTATATATATTATATATATATTTTATATATATATATATATATATATATATATATATATATATATATATATATATATATATATATATATAGAATAGTAAATAGGGTTTTAAATATTATATAAATATTTCTCTATTTAGTTAATTAATTTTTTTTTGATTAAATATAGAATATAGTTTTTCCTACCTAAAAATAGTATTTCGACAAACTTAGAGTTTTGCCAAAAACGATTTTGACTTTAAGTATTTCTTTTAGACTAAAACTAGTTTCCGATTATTATAAATAGTTTTCCTAAAATATTATCTCCTTCGACTATCCCTCCGTCCATGACTAAATTCCATTATCCCTCGCCAATTCTAGACTAACCCTATGTCGACCTAAACTATTCTGACCATCCCGAACCTAATAGAACTGTCCGTGCCACTATCCGAGGTTCCCTTGTACAGTTGTTGCACCAAAGTCACAGTTCGTGCCACCATAATTATCGCAGCACACCAGGCATACTACCAGGCAAGATACCTTGCCATTTGTTGTTTATTTATTTTAGCTCATATTTTATGCATTATTTATTTTCTTTATGCAAAATAAACTATGATACATGGCATAACCTGTTAGAACTTACGGGTCATTTATATTTCCTGCTGTGCATTATTTTCTTATAAATTTAACCTAGAATTAAGGGACCACCATGTGTGTTGCATTCATTAGCCTTGACACGTGGTAACACGAAGTTGTGTGTCGCATGTAGAATACGGAAGTGCATGATTGGCTGGCCACAAGTACGTACAAGCCGTGTGATAGGAATAACCGCTAATAGAGGTTGCATGCTTAGTTTGACTTAGCGGTTATAGAGGTTTACTGTTGTGGATACAACAGAGTAGGTATTGGGCGGGGAGGACAATTCCTTAGCGTATGGGCTTCGATGCACTTTCCCTTTTGTAACCCGTGAGCTCCGCCGGAGACGCGGGTCAGATTACCCATGATTACTGACGGCCACTGACGATTCTGCAGAACGTCATGCTCTTATTGATTGGGCCTCTAGTGCCCCAAGGGGGGACTATGCCGATCCTATTCAGCCAGGGCCCATGCGTAGGAAGGATTGTTCTTAACTATATTTCACTTAGAATGGTTAGACGCCTTTATCCGTTAGGTACGAGTACTTTTGGTTTGGGTACTTATATCTGACCGTGGCTTGGAACAATAACTTGTCGCGAATTAGTTCGTCTCATCTTGTCCTTGTTTGGTTGTAGGTGTGACTTACTACTTCGATGAGAAGGTATTGAACCTTGTTGGGGTTCGGATACCATATTGGATTCATAGCATGGAAAGATACGTCGCCGTGAATTAGTTTACCATCTCTTGTCCTTGTTTGGTTGGGGGGATGGTACGCTCGTTCAGTAGGTGCATATTGGACCATGTTATAAGTCCAATTGACTTATTTATTTGAGCAATATTTATTCAATTTATATGGCATGGTATTATGTGTCTTGTTACGTCCCTCTGAGGACCTGGTTATCTCTCCAGGTGTGTGTTATTGTCTTTCGCAGGTGCTTTAGCTCTAGCCGTGACCATCTCTATTTCTTCGAGGATGATTGCGTTTGGATCGTCTTCGTTTCGCTCACCAAATTTATTTTTTTCTCATGTA
Source organism: Iris pallida (assembly GCA_029216955.1). Classification (NCBI taxonomy): domain Eukaryota; kingdom Viridiplantae; phylum Streptophyta; class Magnoliopsida; order Asparagales; family Iridaceae; genus Iris; species Iris pallida. The sequence continues at coordinate 30,757,929 of JANAVB010021798.1, forward strand.
TTATTTTTTCTTTACTTGTTGGTAGTGGATTTGTCTCCGTCCAACATATTGTATCAAGACAATTTATTATCTTTATATGAGATCTTCTATTCATTTATTTTATTTGGATGAGATTAGTTGTGGTTCTACTGCATTTTACAGCTTATGTATTTATACGAGGCTTCCATATATTGGAGTATACTTCGTATGAATACAGCTGGCATGTCTACGTTCCTAGTCCTACGTATTTTGGGACTGGGGCGTTACAGATGGTACCCCGACCGTAGGTCAATCTTCGAGAATACTGTCGCTCCTTTGAGTTGATCAAATAAATCATCTATCCTTGGTAGAGGATATCTATTCTTGATTGTTATTGAGTTCAAGGTACGATAATCAACACAAAATCTCGACGTACCATCCTTCTTTTTCACAAGAAGCATCGGGGCTCCCCAAGGCAATCCGCTAGCACGAATGAATCCTTTGGTTTTGAGTTCTTCAATCATCTTGTACAAAATCTCCAACTTTGAAGGTGTCATCCTGTAGACTCTCTCTGACACTAGTGTCGTCACTGGAATCAAGTCGATAGTGAACTCTCTCTCTCTCTCTCTCTTCGGTGGCATACCTGGAAGCTCTTTAGGAAATACATCGAAAAACTCTTCTAATACTCTGGAAAACCGAACTACCTCGATTACTGCCATCCGCAAGACTGGGGGAGAAGGTTCAACTTCGTAAATGGAAACAAAAAACTCCGGTCCGCCTGGAATACCAAAAATAATCCTTCCAATATGGCAGTCCATTCTAGTATACTGATTCTTCAACCAATCCATTCCTAAGACCACATCATAATCGGCCATTGGGAATTCTATCAACTTAGCGAAAAACTCTCTACCGCTAACTACTATTCGACACGAGGAAAACACTCCATCTGCTCCCACAAGACCATTACCAGTAAGCATATTGAGCCTTACTGATAATGACTCGGGATCCAGTCCTATCTGTGTAGCGAATCGTACAGACATAAATAAATGTGATGCACCCAAATCAAATAATATTGATGTTGGAAAAGAGTTGACAAGAATTGTACCTGCCACCACCTCACCTGATGCTAACTCTTCCTCCACGGTCAGAACCATAGCCTGACCTTGCCCTCTGGGTGCTGGTCTCCACTGCTGGAAACCTCTCCGTCGATTCTGTATCTGAGCTTGGGTCTAGGCATAGTGGTGGGGTCTCTGCTGCTAGAAGACTTGTGCCTGAGGCGACAATATCCTCGAAGGCTGGTACTGCTTCTATTGCTGCACTGGTGCTGGGGCTAGTCCCCTAACTGATGGACTAGTTAGGTTCGATGATTATGAACTGGCTCTATTCGGATAGGACCCTATCATGTGGTTCGGTGCCCCACAAGCCAAGCACAATCTCTGTGCTATACGACACTCCGAAACAACGTGTCCTGGCTTCCTATAATGAGTGCAGCCCATTGCGGAAGACTGCCTTCGCTTTTGTTGCTGAGGGTACGTCGGTGTTGAATGCTGAACCAACGTAACTGAATTTGCCCTTCGAGGAACTCTAATCGACAAAGTCCTAGCTACCAGGGATGGTGCTTAGGACAGACTCATCTGCCCATGGGACCTCTTTCTGCTTCTGGTTCGGTCTACGATCCTCTGCGAGGTATATTCGTGCCTCCTAGCTGACCTCAAGACAACATCAAAAGTCTGATGTTCGAACTGCTCCATAGTTAGAATAATTTCTAGGTGGAGTCTCTGCTAAAATCGTTGCGCTCGATCCAACTCGGTTGCCACCAAGGTGGGAGCAAACCGACCCAGTCTTGAAAACTCGGCCGCATATCCATCGACCGTCCTGCTCATCTGCTTCAAATTGGTGAATCTCATCTGCAGATCATATCGAGCCACTGCATCAAAGTACTTTATCTAAAACTTGTCACTGAATGTCGCCCATGGGACAGGCGTCGCCAATCCAACTGCTAATATCGCCCACTAGGTACGGGCTAAGTCCAATAACTGTAGGCGCACTACAACCACATTCTCTCCCTCGGGAATCCTGGCTAACTCCAGGATAACTTCTATGTCCTGAAGCCACACATTAGCAGCGATAACATCTTTACTGCCATCAAAAAAGAGAGGGTCCAAGCGCTTGAAATTGTTTGCTGTATTGGTACCTTGATAACCAACTCTGCCCATGGCTGTCTGTACTGTCTGGTGCAGGGCATCAGCTCGACGATCCTGTGATGCAAGCAATTCCCTGATAAGTCCAATCAAGTCCCTGTTGTCGCACTCTACAGGCTGGACTGGCTGAACTGGGGGCTCTGGGTCATCAGAGTGTATGGCTCAAGATGTTGCTCCCGAGTGCTGTGTTTGGTCTTCTTGTTGCTGCTGGGGTGCTGGTTGAGGTCCTCCCAGCTGATCGGTAGGAACAATGCCACTGAAGCAATGACATGGGGAACAATAAGGAAGGACAAAGATAGATCAAGGATTCTAAACATGTTATCAGGTCAAGATTTTAGAAGATTTATATGCCGTGAGTAGAGATCAAAGGCGAGTGTTGATTAAGACATCTATTCAGTAAAACCCTTACAGATCTTGATTTACACGACCTATATGGGCCACCACTTAAACCGTGTCACACCCCAGAACCAGAATACTAGAGAGCGGGAGACAGACACAACCAGCTACGTATATAGAAGTGTAATCCAACTCGATATACGGTCACGGCTGTATAGATGTATGAGGGTTTATTTACAAGCCATCAGTCTCTTATGGTCAAGAACAAGCCTAGTATCTCAATCTCAAGCAAGTAAATACATGTTATAAGATGGTAGATCATCAGACATACAAGGTAAGGTGTCCCAAATATTACATATTCAGATGATCATGAAGCTATTCATACAAAATGTAAAGACTAGCAAGAGTTTCAGTCATACATGATCAACCCCAGGATTTTTTAATCATGTTACAGCCCGTAGGTAGACAGTAAGTAAAGTATGCAACACGAGCTAACACTTGCTCGGCGGCTAAACGCCTCAAAAGAATAATTTTATAATTATAGTGGGAGAGGAAAATAAACCCACTCGTTGTCAAGATTTTTTCTAGTATTCACTATTTGGTAGAAAGGCTGGGAGATCCTCGGAAGCTACTCCAAAATCTGGCCATACAAAACCAGCTGGGTCTGACCCCAGAAAGAACAAGTACCACTAAGGAGGCTTCACTTAAGAACTAAAACAAGCATGTCAGAACATAAACAAGAATAATACCAAGAAGACATGAAATGTAAATAAAGAAAACAAATGACGAGAGGACGATGAACTATTCCAGAAGCCAGATTATAATCCTTAAACCAAACAAGGACCGGGGTTGTAATCCTTCGCCTGAACAGAACCGAGTCTCTAGCCATTTATTGCTAAAAGTAAAGCGTAAGCAAGTGTAATGCCCAAATTCGGAATACGAATTTGAATTAAGCTTGCATGTATTTCGGACTTGTATTTTCTTTTCTCGAATTTTGGCCTGTAATTGTATTTTTGGCTCGACTTGCAGATTTTGGGTTTTCTCATAAAATGGGTTTTGACATGGCTTGGTTTTATTTTGTGGAGTAGGAGTGGTTTGGTTTGGTTTAATATGCTTCGAACACCTTAGCCTATACACCACCCTCAACACAACACAACCCACCCTCATTTAATCCCACCTAACTTTTCTCTCTCCTCTTTACTCTCCATTAATTTCTCCGTCTTCTTATTCTTCCTTCCTCTACCAACACCATAGGCAAGTGCACCTTGCCACCAAATAAGCACAATATTTTATCTGTCCATTAGCTAGATTAGGCCATGGAGAGCAACATTAGAACTTGGCATTTTGTGAATTGGAGTCTCCTTTGTTCTAGATCTAAGTTTTAAATATTTTTGGAAATTCTTGGTTTTGATCTATCAAACTTTGATTTTTGCTAGTTTTGATGCTTCTATGTGGAAGAGAATTCAATTTTATACAAGTTAGAACTTTGAAAATCTAGATTTGGTTTTGATTTGGCCAAGATATGAAAGATTGAAGTTTTGGTGTTCTTGAGAAGTTCATCTCAGCCATGGAGAAGAAGACCTGCTGCGCCGCGCCTTTGCGCGCGCGTTGACCCTGCGGCGCCGAGCCTTTGCGCGCGCGCTGACCCTGCTGTGCCGAGCCCTTGCGCGCGCGCTGACCCTGCTGTGCCGCGCCCTTGCGCGTGCACTGATTCTGCTGCGCCGCGCCTTGCACGCGCACTTAACCCGCCCGCACCGCGCTCTTGCGCGTGCGCTGATCTTGCCTAGTAGCTGCACGCCTGTGCCCCCCTGCGCACTCGTTTGCAAGCGTGTCCTGCGCGCTTGCCCCCTGCGCACTCGGCCGTGCGCCCCTGCGCACTCGGTCCGTGCGCCCCCTGTGCACTCGGCCATGTGCCCCTGCACACTCGGCTATGCGCCCCTGCGCCATCCATCTCCTGTGCCCTTGACCCCTTATACCTTTGACCCCTGCACCTATCCCCTGGCGTACTTGACCCCTGCGCCATTCATCTCCTGCGCTATCCACCCCTTGCGCAACCCATTGTCCAAATGATTTGGTTTTATTTCTTGAACTTGGCTTCTCTTTTGTGGGTTAGGTTTTGAGATCTTGTTCCACACAGCACGACTATCTTGACCCCACACGACCTGACATGATTTTTTGTATTTATTATGACTAGTTCGGCTTTTCGTGATTTCGGTGATTCATGATCCTAGTACCTTCTGATCTTCTTGATAGTGACCCGATGGGGTGCACTCTTGACTTGTAACCTGATAACTTGATAGTGGCCCGTGGCGACGCACTCTTGACTTGTAACTTGACTTGTAACCTGACTTGACTTGATGTCGTTGTGATGGCTAACTTGACTCTTGTAACTAACTCTGACACCGTGGGTGCTCCTGCTTGCTTGCTTGTGCAATCCACCTGTCTTGTCTTGCATCATGTCTAGGACGTGACTTCCTGGTTCCCACGGTCATGGATTCATACTGAATATGGATTAGGATAATAACTAGATCAAACTATAATTCATGGAGAATTTTCAGTCACAGAAAATCTCGTTATCTGGGCGTTTTAATTGGACTTGGAGCTTGCCGACGAGTAGAGACATTGCCAGCACACTGTCATGTGTTGCACCCTCTAAGTTACCTAAGGGTATATCGTCTCCTGGGCGATGTACCCAAACATACTCTCAACCCGCGAAAGGATAACTAGGTAGTCTGCAGGGCTTGGGACTGGAAAATTTTCATTTGCATCTTGTTAGTAATTAGGCTTGTGATAACCCTAGTTAGTTAAAGTAGTAAGCCTTAGTAATTGCTTGGCCGCTTGTGAATGGATGGTGTCCAGCCCTGTCTAAGTCTCGTCTAGTCCCAGTACCTGGTCCTCCTGAACATGATTGTTTTACTTACCTTTAACAATAAATGAGTAGAGATAAAGTGCTATTCAGGCGAAGGGTTACAAGCCCGGTCCTTGTTTGGTTTACGGGTTATAATCTGGCTCCCGGAATGGTTCAATGTCCCTAGTCGTTTATCATCCTATTGTACTTTTATTACCTGTACTTCTCTTTCGTTTTTCTTATGTTCTGATATGCTGGCTTTTGTTCTTATTTGTGGCCTCCTTTGTGGCAATTGCTCTTTCTGGGGTTTGACCCAGCTGGTTTTGTGTGGCCAGATTTCGGAGCAGCACCCGAGGATCTACCGAACCTCCAGCCCGATGGTGGCGACTAGAAGGAACCCGGGCTACGAGTGGGTTTTCTATTTTGTTTCGTTCACTCTATTGTAAAATTATTCTTTTGAGGCATTTAGCAGACGAGCACCTGTTAGCTCGACGCACCTTTACTTACTGTTTGCCTACGGGCTGTAAACATGATTAACAAATCCTAGGATTGATCATGTATGACTTAACTCTTGCTAGTCCTTGTATTTTGTACGACTAGCTTAATGATCAGCTGATATGTAATATTTGGGACGCCTTTTATTGTATATTTGGTGGTCAAACATCTTGTAACTATATCACTTGCTTGAGATTGAGACAATAGGCTTGACCTTAAGAGACTGTTGGCTTGTAGTAAACCCTCATATCTAGACAGCTGTGACCGTATATTGAGGTGGATTCCATTTTAATATACGTAGCTGGCTTTGTACGCCTCCGCTCTCCAGTATTCTGGTTCTGGGGCGTGACATGGTTTAAGTGGTGGCCCATGCTGGTCTTGTCAATCAAGGAATGTGAGGGTTTACCGAATAGATGTCTCAATCCGTACTCGTCCCTGATCTCCATTCATATCCTCTGAATCTCTGGAATCTTGACCTGATCACATACTTGTATCATTGATCTGTCCTGGTCCTTCCTTATTGTTTCCTATGTCATTTTCTTCAGCGGCATTGTTCATGAACCAGTCGATCAGCAAGACGGAGCAACTTCCGCGGACCAGCAGCCCGGAGATCAAGCCCAGCACTCCGGAGTAGCCTCCAGAGTTGTGCCTACTGGAGGAGAACCCCCAGTTCAGCCCGTTCAGCCTGCCGAGCCGGATGATGGCACTTTGGTAGGTCTCATCAGGACCTTGATAGCTTCCCAGGATCGTCAAGGAGATGCCTTGCACCAGGCAGTGGCAGATGCTTTGACCAGAGGCGGTCACCCAGGGAACAGCACGGCCAACAGCTTTAAGCGCTTGAACCCTCCATTCTTCGACGGCAGCGAGGATGCGATTGCCGCGGACGCTTGGCTTCAGGATACCGAAGTGATTCTGGAAGCAGCTAGGACACCTGAGAATGTGAAGGTGGCAGTGGTACGCCTACAGTTGCTGGACCTGGCTCACAGTTGGTAGGCAGTACAAGCCATGGGATTAGTGGCACCCATTGCTTGGGCAGTCTTTAGAGAAAGATTCCAGACGAAGTATTTTGATGCGGTGGCTCGGTACGACTTACAGACGAGGTTTACCAACTTGAAGCAATGAGGCAGAATGGTCGACAGTTATGCATCTGAGTTTTCTAGACTCAGTAGGTTTGCCCCCACCTTGGTGGCAACCGAGTTTGATAGGGCCCAGCGGTTCCAGCAGGGACTACATTTGGAGATCTTGTTAGCAGTCGAGCAGTTCGAGCACCAGACGTTCGATGCGGAATTGAGAGCAGCTAGGAGGCATGAGTACACCTCCCAAAGGATCGTAGATAGGACCGGAGGTAGGAAGCGGTCCCACAGTCAGATGCACCAATCATCAGCTCCAGCCCCGGCAGCTAGGAGTTTGACTATTGGAACTCCGAGGCGGGTGGCCTCAGTGACGTCGGTTCAGCATTCGACTCCGACGTATCCGCAGTAGCAGAAACAGAAGCAGACTTCCGTAATGGGATGTTCCCATTGTGGGAAGCCAGGCCATGTAGTGGCGGATTGTCGCAGGGCGCAAGGATTGTGCCTAGCTTGTGGAGCGGCAGATCACAAGATAAGAGCCTGCCCGAATAGGGGTAGTTCATCATCTTCCAACCTAACCAGTCCATTGGTTAGGGGACCAGCACCTATGCAGCAACAGCAGTACCCGAGGCCCTTATTGCCTCAGGCCCAGGAGTTTTATCAGCAGAACCAGCAGCAGTATACCCAAGCTCAAGTACAGAACAGACAAAGAGGTTTCCAGCAGAGGGGACCCACAGCTAGAGGATAAGGTCAGGCCATGATGATGACTATGAAAGAAGAAGTTGTACCAGGTGAGGTAGTGGCAGGTACTATTCTCGTCAACTCCTCTCCAGCATTGGTATTATTTGATTCTGGTGCATCGCATTCATTCATGTCTGCATGATTCACGACACGGATAGGATTGGAGCCCGAGTCATTATCAGTGAGGCTTAATATACTTACTGGTAATGGTCTTGTGGGAGTAGATCAAGTGTTTTTCTCGTGTCGGATCGTAGTTAGCGGTAGAGAGTTCCCCACTAGATTCATAGAATTCCCTATGGCAGACTATGATGTAGTCTTAGGCATGGATTGGTTGAGGAACCAGTATGCTAGGATAGACTGCCATATTGGCAGGGTTATCTTTAGTATCCCAGGTGAGCCAGAGTTTTCATTTTCTAGAGGCGCAGTGGAACCCTCATCCCCAGTATTGCGGATGGCCGTAACAGCAGTACAGTTATCCAGGATAGTTGAAGAATTTCTAGATGTTTTCCAGAAGAACTTCCAGGGATGCCGCTAGAGCGGGAGATCGAGTTCACTATAGACTTGATCCCCGGGACAACACCAGTATCAGAGCGAGTCTACAGGATGGCACCTTCAGAGTTAGAGATTTTGTACAAGATGATTGAAGAACTCAGGACCAAGGGATTTATTCGTGCAAGTGGATCGCCTTGGAGAGCCCCGATGCTTCTTGTGAAAAAGAAGGATGGTACGTCCAAGTTATATGTAGATTATCGTACCTTGAACTCAGAGACAATCAAGAACAGATACCCTCTCCCGAGGATAGATGAATTTTTTGATCAACTCAGAGGGGCTTCAGTGTTCTCGAAGATAGACTTGCGGTCAGGATACCACCAGATCAGAGTTAGAGAGCAGGACATCCCGAAGACAGCCTTCCGATCTAGGTATGGGCATTGGAAGTTCCTTGTTATGCCCTTTGGAGCGACCAATGTGCCGGCTGTATTCATGGACCTCATGAATCGCATTTTCATGCCTTACTTGGATCAGTTCGTGATCGTGTTCCTAGATGATATCCTGGTCTACAGTAAGAACGAAGCAGAGCACGAGCAGCATCTCAGAATCGTCCTTCAGACGCTTAGAGAACATCAGTTGTACGCCAAGTTCAGTAAATGTGAGTTCTGGCTCGATCGCATTTCGTACTTGGGTCACATCATTACTCGAGGAGGAGTGGAAGTGGATCCCCAGAAGATTGTGGCTATCAAGACATGGCCAGTACCTAGTTCAGCGGCAGAGGTTCGCAGCTTTCTTGGATTAGCCGGCTACTACCGGCGATTCGTTTTAGATTTTGTAAGGATTTCAACGCCGATGACCCAGTTGACCCGCAAGGATGTACAGTTTGCTTGGACAGCAGAGTGTCAGGAATCATTTGAGAAGTTGAAGCGAGGTTTGATAACGGCTCCCGTTCTCACACTTCCAGATGGGATCGGAGGATTCACAGTTTATTACGACGCTTCAGGCAGAGGATTGGGGTGTGTCTTGATGCAGCATGGGAAGGTAATATCTTATACATCGCGTCAACTTCGCGATCATGAGAAGAATTACCCGACCCACGACTTGGAGCTGGCAGTAGTAGTGTTTGCACTTAAGCTTTGGCGGCACTACTTATACGGAGATAGAGTGGAGATATTTACTGATCACAAGAGCCTGAAGTATGTTTTCACCCAGAAGGACCTTAATATGCGGCAGAGAAGATGGCTCGAGCTATTGGTAGACTACGATGTGGATTTGTAGTATCACCCAGGGAAGGCCAACGTTGTAGCAGATGCGTTGAGCAGGAGAGCCAGAGTTTACTTCCTAACGGCGCAACCAGAGTTACTTACAGATCTTCAGAAGATGGGAATAGAAGTGGTTCTTCCTACCAGTGTGGCATTGATGTCCAGTCTACAGGTTCAGTCCAGCATAGTTGAGAGGATCCGGATGGCGCAGTCTACAGATTCCAAGATTTAGCGACTCAGAGAAGAGTGTGAGGCAGGAAGAAGGCCAGAGTTGTGCATTCATAAAGATGGTACACTTCGGCACGGCACTCGTCTTTGTGTATCCAGTGGAGATATCAGACAGGAGGTCATGGCAGAAGCTCACAGTTTACAGTATTCTATTCATCCCGGTGGCACGAAGATGTACCTGATATTCGTCAGCATTTCTGGTGGAATGGCATGAAGAGGGAGATAGCCCAGTTTGTCTCTCGGTGTTTGGTTTGCCAGCAGGTTAAAGCTGAACATCAGAGGCCCGCTGGACTTCTTCAGTCCTTGTCGATTCTAGAGTGGAAGTGGGAGCATGTGACCATGGATTTTGTGACTGGACTGCCTAGATCCCCAGCTGGTCGAGATGCTATTTGGGTTATAGTTGACCGGCTCACGAAGGTGGCTCATTTTTTCCCATTTAGAGTGGGGCAGTCTACGGCTCAGCTAGCAGAAATGTACCTCAGGCAGATTGTCAGGCTTCACGGAGTGCCCATCAGTATCATCTCGGACCGAGATTCAAGGTTTACGTCACACTTTTAGCGCTGCCTGCAAGAGAGTTTGGGAACTCACCTTCAGTTTAGCTCAGCATATCATCCGCAGAAAGATGGACAGTCAGAGCGTACCATCTAGACTCTTGAATACATGTTGAGATCTTATACACTTGACTTCGGTGGTTCGTGGGAAAATCACCTGCACCTGGTGGAGTTCTCGTATAACAATAGTTTCTAGGCCAGCATCCAGATGGCTCCGTTTGAGGCTCTGTATGGCAGGAAGTGCAGATCTCCATTAGCATGGGACGATGTCGGAGAAAGGCAGATGCTCGGTCCAGAAATAATTGCCCAGACAGTTGAAGTAGTCAGAAGAATCAGAGATCGTCTTCGAGTTGCCCAAGATCGCTAGCGACATTGGGCCGATGCTCATCGGCGTCCCTTAGAGTTTGCTATCGGAGACCATGTATTCCTTAGAATCTCGCCTAACCGCGACGTCATTAATTTTGGCGTGCGGGGAAAGCTTAGTCCTAGGTATATAGGGCCGTTCGATATCCTAGAGCGAGTAGGAGACGTATCCTATCGTCTTACTCTTCCGCCGTTGCTAAGTGAGGTGCATAATGTATTCCATGTGTCCCAATTACGACGGTATATCCCGGACCTGAGCCATATCCTAGACCATTCGGAATTGGTTGTTGGTACCAACCTTTCGTATGAGGAGAGGCCTGTGTCTATATTGGACCGGAGGGAGAAGATACTCAAGAACAATACTATTAACTTAGTCCGTGTTGCTTGGGGTCATCACTCTCTAGGTGAGTCAACGTGGGAGCGTGAGGACGACATCCGATCGCGATATCCTGACTTGTTTAACTCATAAGGTATAATGTCTTCCTTATGCCTTATGCTTGCTTGCATGTATGATTGCTTGATTGCTTGCTTAGTATAGCTTATTGGTGATAGGTATAGCTGGTTCTAACATCTCTAGCATTTTGATTTAAATTCCGAGGACGGAATTCTTTTAAGGTGGGTAGAGTTGTAATGCCCATATTCGGAATACGAATTTGAATTAAGCTTGCATGTATTTCGGACTTGTATTTTCTTTTCTCGAATTTTGGCCTGTAATTGTATTTTTGGCTCGACTTGCAGATTTTGGGTTTTTTCGTAAAATGGGTTTTGACATGGCTTGGTTTTATTTTGTGGAGTAGGATTGGTTTGGTTTGGTTTAATATGCTTGGAACACCTTAGCATATACTCCACCCTCAACACAACACAACCCACCCTCATTTAATCCCACCTAACTTTTCTCTCTCCTCTTTACTCTCCATTAATTTTTCCATCTTCTTCTTCTTCCTTCCTCCACCAACACCATAGGCAAGTGCACCTTATCACCAAATAAGCACCACATTTTATTTGTCCATTAGGTAGATTAGGCCATAGAGAGCAACATTAGAACTTGTATTTTATGAATTGGAGTCTCCTTTGTTCTAGATCTAAGTTTTAAATATTTTCGGAAATTCTTGGTTTTGATCTATCAAACTTTAATTTTTGCTAGTTTTGATGCTTCTATGTGGAAGAGAATTCAATTTTATACAAGTTAGAACTTTGAAAATCTAGATTTGGTTTTGATTTGGCCAAGATATGAAAGATTGAAGTTTTGGTGTTCTTGAGAAGTTCATCTCAGCCATGGAGAAGAAGACCTGCTGCGCCGCGCCTTTGCGCCGCGCTGACCCTGCTGTGCCGAGCCTTTGTGCGCGTGCTGACCCTGCTGCGCCGTGCCCTTGCGCGCGCGCTGACCCTACTGCGCCGTGCCCTTGTGCGCGCGCTAACCCTGCTGCGCCGTGCCCTTGCGCGCGCGCTGATTCTGCTGCGCCGTGCCTTGTGCGCGCGCTGAACCCGCCCGTGTCGCGCTCTTGCACGCACGCTGATCTCGCCTAGCAGCTGCGCGCCTGCGCCCCCCTGCGCACCCGCTTGCGCGCGCGCCATACGCGCTTGCCCCCTGCGCACTCGGCCGTGCGCCCCTGCGTACTCGGTCCCGTGTGCCCCCTACGTACTCGGCCGTGCGCCCCTGTGCACTCGACCGTACGCCCCTGCGCCCTTGACCCCTTGCACCCTTGACCCCTGCACCTATCCCCTGGCGCACTTGACCCCTGCGCCATTCATCTCCTGCGCCATCCACCCCTTGCGCAACCCATTGTCCAAATGATTTAGTTTTATTTATTGAACTTGGCTTCTCTTTTTTGGGTTTGGTTTTGAGATCTTGTTCCACACAGCACGACTATCTTGACCCCACATGACCTGACACGATTTTCTGTATTTATATTGACTAGTTCAGCTTTTCGTGATTTCGGTGATTTATGATCCTAGTACCTTCTGATCTTCTTGATAGTGACCCGATGGGGTGCACTCTTGACTTGTAACCCGATAACTTGATAGTGGCCCATGGCGGCACACTCTTAACTTGTAACTTGACTTGTAACCTGACTTGACTTGATGCCGTTGCGAGGGCTAACTTGACTCTTGTAACTAACTCTGACACCGTAGGTGCTCCTGCTTGCTTGCTTGTGCAATCCACCTGTCTTGTCTTGTATCATGTCTAGGACGTGACTCCCTGGTTCCCACGGTCAGGGATTCACACTGAATATGGATTAGGATAATAACTAGATCAAACTATAGTTCATGGAGAATTTCCAGTCACAGGCAATCTCGTTATCTGGGCGCTTTAATTGTACTTGTAGCTTCCCGACGAGTAGAGCACATTTCCAGCGTACTGTCATGTGTTGTACCCTCTAAGTCACCTAAGGGTATATCGTCTCCTGGGCGATGTACCCAAACATACTCTCAATCCGCGGAAGGATAACTAGGTAGTCTGCAGGGCTTGGGACTGGGAAATTCTCATTTGCATCTTGTTAGTAATTAGGCTTGTGATAATCCTAGTTAGTTAAAGTAGTAAGCCGTAGTAATTGCTTGGCCGCTTGTGAATGGATGGTGTCCAGCCCTATCTAAGTCTCGTCTAGTCCCAGTACCTGGTCCTCCTGAACATGATTGTTTTACTTACCCTTAATAATAAATGGGTAGAGACAAAGTGCTATTCAGACGAAGGGTTACAACCTCGATCCTTATTTGGTTTACGGGTTGTAATCTGGCTCCCGGAATGGTTCAATGTCCCTAGTCGTTTATCGTCCTGTTGTACTTTTATTACCTGTACTTCTCTTCCGTTTTTCTTATGTTCTGATATGCTGGCTTTTGTTCTTATTTCGTGGCCTCCTTTGTGGCACTTGCTCTTTCTGGGGTTTGACCCAGCTGGTTTTATGTGGCCAGATTTTGGAGCAGCACCCGAGGATCTGCCGAACCTCCAGCCCGATGGTGGCGACTAGAAGGAACCCGGGCTACGAGTGGGTTTTCTATTTTGTTTCGCTCACTCTATTATAAAATTATTCTTTTGAGGCGTTTAGCCGACTAGCACCTGTTAGCTCGACGCACCTTTACTTACTGTTTACTACGGGCTGTAAACATGATTAACAAATCCTAGGGTTGATCATGTATGACTTAACTCTTGCTAGTCCTTGTATTTTGTACGACTAGCTTCATGATCAGCTGATATGTAATATTTGGGATGCCTTTTATTGTATATTTGGTGGTCAAACATCTTGTAACTATATCACTTGCTTGAGATTGAGACACTAGGCTTGACCTTAAGAGACTGTTGGCTTGTAGTAAACCCTCATATCTAGACAGCCATGACCGTATAGTGAGGTGGATTCCATTTCAATTTACGTAGCTGGCTATGTATGCCCCCGCTATCCAGTATTTTGGTTCTGGGGCATGACAGCAAGCATGTCCTGAGATAACCATGTACTGGATCTAGACAAGACTAGACAGGATTGGACTCCATCCAACATTGACGGCCAAGCAAAGAGTACGACTTGATACTTTAACTAACTAGGGTTATCACAAGCCTAGTTACTAGCAAGATGCAATGAGATGTTCCGGCAGTCCCAGGCCCTGCAGCTATCCAGGTTATCCAGGCGAGGTTCATGTAAGAGTTATCAAGAATTATTAGGTGACTTGGAGTGCATCACATAACCGTGTGCATATTACTTGTTTCAAAAAGTTCTCCACATGCTAGTGGGCTGGAAATGTGCTCTACTCGTCGGCAGGCTACAAATCCATCAGGTGTGACCAGGATAACGGGTTCGCCTATAACTGGAAACATCTCTCTATATGAGCTACTTTGATCAATCAAGTAATTAACCTAGTCAGATTCAGCATGAATCCCTGACCGTGGTAACCAGGGAAGCAAATCCTAGACATGATGCAAGGCGAGACTGGTAGCTTATACAAGCACATTCAAGAACAATCACCCACGGTGTCAAGACGAGTTATTACTCAGCATGTCAAGATAGCCGTCGCAACAAAATTCAAGATTACATGTCTGGTTTACTTGTCAAGAGTGCGCTACAACGTGCCACGATCATGTCATTATCATGTCAAGGTTACTTATGAAGATTACTCATGTCCAGTTGCTTGTCAAGAGTGCACCACGACGGGTTACCATCAAGAGTTATCATGTAAGTCGCATTGTCATGCCGTGTTCATGTCAAGTCCAGTCAAATCTTATCAAGTTTAAGCCTTATTATGCTCAACAAGTTATTAATTCGGGTCGTCACAGGGTAAGTCAAGTAAAAGGGTATAAGCAAAGATCACAACATTTTACTAAGGACCAAGGGGACAAGCATGGATAAATATAACAAGAATTATCATGGCAAGAAATGGTGCAAGGGATCAAAAGGGGTGCCAGGGACAACATGCGCCAGGGACAGCATGCGCCAGGACAGCATGCACTAGGGACAACATGTGCAAGGGACAACATGCGCCATGACAGCATGCGCCATGGGGCAAAGGGCACCATCCACAGCATGCGCCATGATAACATGTGCAAGGGACAACATGCACCAGGACAACATTCGCCATGGGCTATAAGACACCATCTACAGCATGCTCCAGAACAGCATGTGCCAGGGACATCATGCGCCAGGACAGCATACGCCATGGGCCAAAAGGCACCATCTACAACATACGTCAGGACAACATGTGCCAGGGACAGCATGCGCCATGGGCCAAAAGGCACCATCCACAGCATGCGCTAGGACAACATGTGCCAGCATGCGCTAGGACAACATGTGCCAGCATGCATGCACCAACATGCATGAGCCAACATGCATGTGCCAGCATGCACTGCTCATCTTCTCCAACCAGCCTCCAAATGTTCATGAGAACCCATGGACTAGAATGGCCATAAATCTCTCAAAATAAGTCGAAATCAGGACTTTCAAGGGTCTAAATTGGGTAGAATCAAATTTCCTACAACATAGGACCATTAGATCTCAAAAATAATAAAGTTCAAGCAATCAAAACTAAGAAAAACCGAAAAAAGTTACAAACTTAGATCTACACAAATCTATCCATGGAAACTAAAAACGCCAAGTTCTAAAGAGGCTTAGAATCAAGTGAAGAAGAGAATAGAACAGTAAATCTTGAGATCCATCATGAATCAAGTTGCACTTGCCTAGGGTTTTTCTGGTGGGTGGAGAGGAGTAAATGAAGAAGATTAAGGAAATAAATGAAAGTAATAAAGAGAGAGAGATGAGAGTTAACTTATATATCAACCCTTCTCATCTCAAACCACACAAAACCAAACCAAGCCAAGTCGAACCAAGATAAACCAAAATAAACCAATGCAAGATTAAACCAGGATCAGGCTAAACAAGACAAGTCTAACTATGGGTCACCTGACAAACGTTAGAAATCCGTACACGTATACTAAAAATATGTATAACAGAAAACTGGAGTGACAGCTATGTTGGCACATTTTATTTTGATTAATTAACAGCATCTTCGTAGTTTAGTCTTCTGTTCTTCAGATTCAAATATTCTTAGAAGATCGACTATATGGAGTTCTTCCGTTCAAGCGCAATCTCTTTCACTTTGAAGACTGGAGCAGTTACCGGCGTTCCCTGCATAAGACGACGTCTTCCTGCTTAGAGTCTTCGAGTCTGTACTAGTCTAGGTATATCTGTAAACACCTAAGGACGGATGACAGTAAAAAGAACAAAGTCAAAAATCAAATAGCTACAGAACGGCATACCGGCGGTATGCTTCGGCATACCGGCGGTATACCGTTTTTAGCATCCAGAAAGTTGCTGTGACAAATAGTCGGCATACCGGCGGCATGCTTCGGCATACCGACGGTATACCGATTTTTATGTCCAGAAAGTTGCTGTGACAAATTTTCGGCATACCGACGGCATGCCCCGGCATACCGACGGCATGCCCCGGCATACCGACGGTATACCGTTTTTAGCAACACAAAAGTTGCTGTGACAAATTGTCGGCATACCGGCGGCATGCTCCGGCATACCGACGGTATACCGAGTTTCAAATATTTGGTTTTTGAATTGCTCTGACTAGCATTAATGGCCGTATTTAATGCTCTCAAACGGTCATTAAAATGACCGTTACTATTTGGACGGTATACCGACGGTATATCGCTGCATACTGTCACGACCCGCACCCGTTTTTTTTTAAAACTGATACAAGACGTGTCCAAGCCAGCCTACGCCGCAGTGTCGGCGGTAGAACGCTGTCACGGCCATGAAGATCAAGATCACAAATAATGCTCATTCATAAAATTAATTTAATTTACAAAGATCACAAGTTTTATATTTTGCAGAAATATATAAACTTGTACAAATAAATGAATGACTACAACTTAACTATCTAACTAGTCTCTAGGCTTTTGTCTGCAAGTGTTCCCGTCACTCCCCAAGCTAAGTGAATCCAAGGCTAACCTGAAAATGTTGGTTTCCAGTCAGGAATGGAACGAGCACAATCCACTGAATGCAATTTCAATAAAGAAAATGACTATAAAACAAAGGTTAGACATCAATCATGAGTTTTGAAAATAAACAGTAAGGTCGTAAGAATAGACAGAAAATTAATAGTAAATAAATAGACACATATACTTTCCCCACTGTTAGAAGTACCTTTGATATGTGATCGATCTCGGGACAATTATGCGACACGGTCTACACGGTCTAAAGTTACACGGTCTACAGTTACACGGTCTACAGTTACACAGTCTACAGTTACACGGTCTACAGAAAATATTGCAATATAGAAATACTGTCTACAAATAATAATCACGATCTACACAGTTTAAATGCAGTAATAATTACGGTCTACACTGTCTACTTTGCAATAAATAAATCACTGCCTACACTGTCTACAAGAAATAAATAAATCACTGTCTACACGGTCTACAAGAAATAAATGCAACACGGTCTACACGGTCTAAGGTCAGATCACACATCGTTGGTACTTCTCATTCCCGACTCAACAATTTATAATAGAAAATAATCACATAACCAATGACCAACCAATGAAATATAGTGAAAATCAATATCGAAATGCAGACAATAAACTGTACTCGCCTGTGGTCCTCTGCTGGTGAAACCGACAAATCTGAACTACTCAATGAGCCACAATAGTCAAAACCCGTACAACAGTCCCCAAAAGCTGAAATAAACAATATCGATGATCTCAGAATAGTCAAATTAGCTAGGATTGCCTGTCCTTACGTCCAATTCTGGACACAGGGACAAAACGATAATTTTGGACCAAAACGGTATCCGCCGTTGGACCCGCTTTGCACCGAAAAGCATGCCAGAGTCAACGGTTTCTAAAGTCGTCAAACTACATGTCTACGGAACCAGTTTTTCGATACGAACCCAACCGTATGTCCAAAGTTGGATTCCGATGGGCCGTGCACAAAATCGTCCGTTGAGTCCAGAATGGCCTGTTAGCCTAGGGTAGACATGCAGAAGTCCAAGATCACAAGTAAATACGGATACTATTAGTTATGGTTTATGATTTAATACGAAGAGAAATTTACATAAATTTTTATCTATAACTATTTTTAGGAATTATTCATGCTATTTGAAAACTATACTTTTTAGTCAAACTAGAATCTAAGTCAAAACTATATCTTAAAAATAGCTATAGATACCATAATATTCTAAGTCAAAAGTCATAATGATAAGTACCATAAAATATGATAATATAATTTTACTAATAAATACCATCAATGGTAATTAAGTACTACCAAAATACTAATTATGTTAACAGTATAATTATAACCTATTACAGCATTATTAGTAATCTACATATAAAATTATTAACAAACAAATTATAAAATATCCACTTCCATCAGGTGAGCCCATCCAAACTCAACAAAAGCAAAGGAATGACATTGGAAACAAACCCAACGTAAACTCAACTCTCTTTCCAGAGAGTGAACTCTCATTTAATGATTCTTCTTCTAGAGAGTGGACCCAACATATAATAACAAAACTAAAGCAAGCATAAAAAAACCCCAAAGCTTATGCTAACCACCAACTCGGCCTATTTAATTAACCTATTCCCCCAACTTTCTCTCTGAACGTTTCACAGAAAAGTTGAAAATGAAGAAGAAGAATAGTGAAAGGAGAGGAAGAGGAGAAGGATGAGAAGGAACTCACCTTGGCGACTTCGCGCCGGAGTGCTAGAGCGGAGGAGCCGCGGCCGCAGTGGCGCAGGCACGCGTGGAGGGAACGAGGCCTGGCTCCGAGGAGAGGCAATGGCCAGAGAACTCACCTTCGCAAGAGACGGTGACTGGCTGCTCTCGACGAAGGCGCCGAAGAGGTCAGAGGCTGGATCGGCACAGGACTGAAAGGGCGGTTGGCGGTTCTTCGTGGCGGTCCGTTGACCGGCTGGCCATGGGAGGCGGCATCCAGACCGCCCGTGAACGGGTTACGGGGTCGATTGGTGGACACCGGCGCACGGCGATGGCGGTCAGGGCACGACCCGGTGGAGGCGACGACGAGGGTACGTGCGGGGGGTCGCCCAGGGGAGGAGGAAGGGTGGCGCGCGTATATAGTTAGGGTTTCGATCTTGTCTTCGCTCTCTAACTCCCTCGATATATATATAAACATTTTCTATGTGCATCTATGACCTGGGTTCGGGTTGGGGGAAGCCTCGGTTGGCTTGGGCTCTGTTACGTGGGGGTTTGTTTAGTGTTGCTGTGAGGAATTAATGCTCGGGTTGGGCTAACGGGGTTGGCTGGGCTTGCTGGTATTGCTGCTGTTTGGTCTCTTTAAGAGCATTCTCTTTATTTCTTTGAAGAACCTGCTAAACCTTGTCAAAAGATTATTCATGTGCCAATGGCATCATTCTCGTTTTAAAGACATCCGCATAGTGCTTCAGAATTCCTCGCATCGAACTTAAATCCAAAATAATATGGCAACATGAGATTCCATAAATAGCAACGTTGATATGGAATTTGTTGGGGTCCAATGGCTGGGCCGAGCTACAACTGCTTACTCCTTTCTCTTTTTTTTTTTCTCTTTCTATTTCTTTCTTACCTATATATATATATACACGTATAAATGTATATAAATATATTTACACACTTTAATCAATTAATATCTATATATACACATATATAATTATATATATATATACATATACATAAGACCAATTAATATCTCTATATAATTATTTACACGAAATATAAATGTCCTTATATTCCTCTTCATACTATACTTACACAAACATTTATATAAATACCTATATATTCAATATACGTATATCTATATATACACAACATACACATATATTTAATATATGTACACATTGTATGGATACATGCACATATATATATCCAAAACTGCATCAATCTAGAAAATAGTTTATCCAATAGAATATCTATTCGGTAATAATAAAATTTATTAATCACCACAAAATAATGAAATAATAAACTAAATAATTATTTATAATAACCTAAAATTATCACTTAATTTAAAATTTTCAGGAAGGGGAGCTACAAATCTACCCACCTTAAAAATAATTTCGTCCTCGAAATTCTAATTCCTAATCATTCCTTAAAAAAAATCACCATCGACTATTACCTTGATCCCTTCAAATTTAATTTCTAAAATATTTTATAATCCTCTCTAGCCATTTTGTAATTACGAAATCTCGAGGACTTCTACCCACCTTTGGTCACACTACTCCTCAAAACACGGTCGCCAAAATATTATAACCTTCTAACTAGTGGTTAATAATTCTACCAAGGGTATCTAGGACATATGGTATCTTTAATCCCCCATATCTATCAAACGACCAAATATTCAAAATCAAGCAATGTTCTAATATAACTTAAGAATCTCTGATAAATTCTAGTCAGCACGATGATCCGTTACCCAGAAAATAGGAAAGGACGAGAGTCAAGGGTACAAAAAAAAGGAGGTATAATCGAGAGCGAATCTGGAGTTACAGAGCGGTAGAGAGTTTCCAACGATACAGCTAAAAAAGGGTATTTACGAACCACTGACTTGTTTGCTAGATTGGTTACTATAGCTCAGTCACTTGCTACGTCGAACAGACCTTCGTTACTTAGAGTGGCCTGCGATCCGTGCAATACAGAAGTCTCGTTCTCGAAATTCTAATTCAAACAAGGTTCCATAATGGAACAGAATTTAAGAAATCAAGATCGTGGTTTTAATGGGTTCTCTATTTGGGCATCAGTCGTTGGTTGTATGAACATTGGGTTTCAATCTATACGGACAGAACAAGGTCCCAACGATAAACTATTTTTACTAGGTTAGGGTATCCTAGAATAGGTTTCTATTCCAAGGGTTGAGCTAGTTGCCCGTCAAGTTGGTTAGCTTGGTCCCTAAAGCCCAAAAATGCATCTTCCGTGGCTTTTGTGTTTAAATAGCCCGAAAAGACACAATTGAGTGACACACTAGTGACATGTGCGTAGTGGGCTTCAAGTGAATCACAACCATATATTGGGTCGAAAGATTTGAGTCGAGGTTGAGCCTCTAATGGAAGTCGGGAAACCTTCCGCTATTATGGTAAGGGTTATAGCTAGTCCTTTTTACCTGAAAGTCGTACCATAAATATAGAGTACAAGGGGACGGGCTTGAGTAGGACATGATATACCTAGATGAAGGTGGACTCGTCTAGAACTTGCATATGAAATTTGTTGGAAGGTAATAGCTGGTCTTGTGCTCCGAATATTAGTGACACGGCCGTGGGCACAAAATGATCTAAATGGAAAGTGGGAGTCTATAGAGCACTAACTATCATTCTAATAAAATTTATTATAATCAATCGGTGATCCTCGTATATCCTAAATTGTAGGAGGCTTACAGTCTACCCAC
Source organism: Iris pallida (assembly GCA_029216955.1). NCBI lineage: Eukaryota > Viridiplantae > Streptophyta > Magnoliopsida > Asparagales > Iridaceae > Iris > Iris pallida. The sequence goes on from JANAVB010021798.1 coordinate 30,779,327, forward strand.
CTTAAAAATAGGATATGGTCTTAGAAATATTGAGGTTAGAGGGTTCCTAAAGTCCGGATACTGTTCCTCGACTCTTTGTTATAGGGAATGAAGCACGGCGTATCGGGATACGGTAGATGTAAGTCAAGTCAATGATCATTCCTCAATAAATGAGAAACGAGGGTGTATAATAACACATGGTCGATAACATAGAGGAACATACCCATCCATAGTGTACAAGAGTTATCGACGGGGTAACCAACTCTAAGGCACATCACAAGAAAAGAATTCTAACAACTGAACTGTGAATTTCTATTTATGTTAAGCCTGTCATACTATTGTTACGAGAGTTCTAGGGGGATGGGCTGTAGTGATCATGCGTTGTTGTCGACAACTGGTATATCACAATTTGACAGGGTATTTAATCTATGGTATTAGCTAAACAAGTGACTGTGTTGTTCCAACACTAGTTAGGTCTTAATATCAAACATTTACATAACTAGAGTAATATTTGTTGGAAACCAATCTCGGGAGGAGTGTCACGGTAAATGATTACCCTATTGTCCACTCATCTCATGTCTAACTGTGGGCTTCGGTCGAGGAAGGGTTGGTTCAAGGCTTAAGGGTTGCTATTTACGGCAAGCTTCCAGCAAATAATTAGAGACTCGCAACCTTTGGTCTCAAAAGAATAGGTAGTCTCCTAGGTAGGCATTTCGACTAAGAGTAAAACCCTAATCATTCTTAAATTCAGATGGCTTGAAAATCCTGATAACAGTTTGGGGTCGAGAGGAGAACGAGTAATTCGATCACATGGCTGGCTGACGATAACTACCCTTGTGTATACAACTACCATAGCCATGGGGATACGCGGTATCTCTCTCTACTATTACAAGCTTTCGCCTTTCCAAATCGGTGAAGGACAAAAACAATGAAGAATTCAAGGAAGACGTTACTGAGTATAATTTCATGATTCAAAGGCGAACATATAATTCAAGGGGAATTGTCAAAGCAGTCGCGGATGAGATCCTAGATACCTATATATATCCATCCACGTAGTGTAATTAAACGAAGAGCGAACCAAATGCATCATGGTTGATCAGACCATAATACACTGATTCTGATTAGACAATAAGTTAGTGGGCGTCCCCAATAAACATATGTCTTGAATCAAGCTCGATAAACGAGTAAGCTTGCAAAAACTAGGCTGTAATAGCAGCGTTGGTCAAGATAGTCAAGATACAAGTACGCGAGATTTTTGAAAGAAGGCACAAATAGTTCAAGTTTTGTGAGAATCAAACCTTATCCGGTGTTCTTGCTTATACAGTCTTCCTACTATCTTCTGATTCATAATGCCTTGGCGATTAATGGGTTATGAACCTCTAAACTCTATATTCTAGGTAAACTTATTGGCGTCAAACAATATCCTCGTCAATAGGTCACAAGGACCACGGAATGCTAGATCGGGAGATACGCTACCCAATCTCACAGAACTTCTACTATTATTAGCTTCGGATCTTATGTGGCATGCATGGCATTGTCCTATCCTCTATGGTATCCCAACTTGTAATCATGTTTGAAGTCAATTCACCGCGGATTACGCCTCGCCCGAATACTCTGGCTGTGGTAACCCTTGGTTTCGTAACTCAATATGATACCAAATCGAACATTTCTTAACTCTATCTAATATTGGCTCAAGGGTATCTACGATCAAGAGAGGACCACTAGCCATAGTTTTGGCAATATCCCATCTCCTATATTTTCTTAAACTAATTTCAACTCTAAGGGTCATGCCTCGCCAGTGCGCTGCTGGCTGCAGTGAGTCCATAGTCTCCATAACTCAAATAAATGGCGACAATGCGCTGCTGTCCTGCCATTATAGTCAACTAATATTCTTTTAACTATAGCTGTAAAACTTTATGGGCTTTTATAGATTCAAACAAGTTGACTATGAATAAAGCGTAAGCATTTGTCCTATCAGTCACAACCCTTGAAATAAAGGATTGAACAGGGAGAAATAACTGAGGACAGAAGAAATACAACTATTCTAACTATTCTATGCGTATTCAAGCCTTTGAGGAAAAACTTGAATCAAAACTAACTTAAGGTTCATCTATGGATAACATAAAAATAATAATTCTTAGGGCAAAAATAGGAACTAAATAGGCAATTTGACTAAGATGTGAGGATGATATCCAAAGGGCAAGGAGAAAGAATTGTACCAGTTATCAAGGTTAGATCTTCATCTCTATGAAGCCCTGTCTCACCAAGCAATAGTCTAGCCACATTGGATCATATCATCCTATCTAGAGGAAATAGTGTACTTATGAAGATATGACAAACTACCAAAATTAATATCTCCTCATCTATATTGCATGGCCTAAACTACCCATCAGTAATTTGTATAAGGGACTCCTAATCCTAGTCATTCTCTTAAATTAAATTAATCCTTGTTCTTTAATGAGCATGTTCTAGTCGCAGGCTCGTAATAGTACAACTAACTTAAGTACTATCACGAGTTCTCATGATTTGCGAAAACGGACCTGCATGGGCCACCACAAAAACTTGTCACGACCCGCACCCATTTTTTTTTAAACGGATACAAGACGTGTCCAAGCCAGCCTACGCCGCAGTGTCGGCGGTAGAACGCTGTCACGGCCATGAAGATCAAGATCACAAATAATGCTTATTCACAAAATTAATTTAATTTACAAAGATCACAAGTTTTGCATTTTGCAGAAATATATAAACTTGTACAAATAAATGAATGACTACAACTTAACTATCTAACTAGTCTCTAGGCTTTTGTCTGCAAGTGTTCCCGTCACTCCCCAAGCTAAGTGAATCCAAGGCTAACCTGAAAATGTTGGTTTCCAGTGAGGAATGGAACGAGCACAATCCACTGAATGCAATTTCAATAAAGAAAATGACTATAAAACAAAGGTTAGACATCAATCATGAGTTTTGAAAATAAACAGTAAAGTCGTAAGAATAGACAGAAAATTAATAGTAAATAAATAGACACATATACTTTTCCCACTGTTAGAAGTACCTTTGATATGCGATCGGTCTCGGGACAATTATGCGACACGGTCTACACGGTCTAAAGTTACACGGTCTACAGTTACACGATCTACAGTTACACGGTCTACAGTTACACGGTCTACAGTTACACGGTCTACAGAAAATATTGCAATAAAGAAACACTGTCTACAAAATAATAATCACGATCTACACAGTTTAAATGCAGTAATAATCACGGTCTACACTGTCTACTTTGCAATAAATAAATCACTGTCTACACTGTCTACAAGAAATAAATAAATCACTGTCTACACGGTCTACAAGAAATAAATGCAACACGGTCTACACGGTCTAAGGTCAGATCACACATCGTTGGTACTTCTCATTCCCGACTCAACAATTTATAATAGAAAATAATCACATAACCAATGACCAACCAATAAAATATAGTGAAAATCAATATCGAAATGCAGACAATAAACTGTACTCGCCTGTGGTCCTCTGCTGGTGAAACCGACAAATCTGAACTACTCAATGAGCCACAATAGTCAAAACCCGTACAACAGTCCCCGAAAGCTGAAATAAACAATACCGATGATCTCAGAATAGTCAAATTAGCTAGGATTGCCTGTCCTTACGTCAAATTCTGGACACAGGGACAAAACGGTAATTTTGGACCAAAACGGTGTCCGCCGTTGGACCCGCTTTGTACCGAAAAGCGTGCCAGAGTCAACGGTTTCTAAAGTCGTCAAACTACATGTCTACGGAACCAGTTTTCCGATACGAACCCAACCGTATGTCCAAAGTTGGATTCCGACGGGCCGTGCACAAAATCGTCCGTTGAGTCCAGAATGGCCTGTTAGCCTAGGGTAGACATGCAGAAGTCCAAGGTCACAAGTAAATACGGATACTATTAGTTATGGTTTATGATTTAATACGAAGAGAAATTTACATAAATTGTTATTTATAACTATTTTTAGGAATTATTCATGCTATTTGAAAACTATACTTTTTAGTCAAACTAGAATCTAAGTCAAAACTATATCTTAAAAATAGCTATAGATACCATAATATTCTAAGTCAAAAGTCATAATGATAAATACCATAAAATATGATAATATAATTTTACTAATAAATACCATCAATGGTAATTAAGTACTACCAAAATACTAATTATGTTAACAGTATAATTATAACCTATTACAGCTTTATTAGTAATCTACATATAAAATTATTAACAAACAAATTATAAAATATCCACTTCCATCAGGTGAGCCCATCCAAACTCAACAAAAGCAAAGGAATGACATTGGAAACAAACCCAACGTAAACTCAACTCTCTTTCCAGAGAGTGAACTCTCATTTAATGATTCTTCTTCTAGAGAGTGGACCCAACATATAATAACAAAACTAAAGCAAGCAGAAAAAAACCCCAAAGCTTATGCTAACCACCAACTCGGCCTATTTAATTAACCTATTCCCCCAACTTTCTCTCTGAACGTTTCACAGAAAAGTTGAAAAGGAAGAAGAAGAATAGTGAAAGGAGAGGAAGAGGAGAAGGATGAGAAGGAACTCACCTTGGCGACTTCGTGCCGGAGTGCTAGAGCGGAGGAGCCACGGCCGCAGTGGCGCAGGCACGCGTGGAGGGAACGAGGCCTGGCTCCGAGGAGAGGCAATGGCCAGAGAACTCACCTTCGCAAGAGACGGTGACTGGTTGCTCTCGACGAAGGCGCCAAAGAGGTTAGAGGCTGGATCGGCACAGGACTGAAAGGACGGTAGGCGGTTCTTCGTGGCGGTCCGTTGACCGGCCGGCCATGGGAGGCGGCATCCAGACCGCCCGTGAACGGGTTACGGGGTCGATTGGTGGACACCGGCGCACGGCGATGGCGGTCAGGGCAAGACCCGATGGAGGCGACGACGAGGGTACATGCGGGGGGTCGCCCAGGGGAGGGGGAAGGGTGGCGCGCGTATATAGTTAGGGTTTCGATCTTGTCTTCGCTCTCTAACTCCCTCGATATATATATAAACGTTTTCTATGTGCATCTATGACCTGGGTTCGGGTTGGGGGAAGCCTCGGTTGGCTTGGGCTCTGTTACGTGGGGGTTTGTTTAGTGTTGCTGTAAGGAATTAATGCTCGGGTTGGGCTAACAGGGTTGGCTGGGCTTGCTGGTATTGCTGCTGTTTGGTCTCTTTAAGAGCATTCTCTTTATTTCTTTGAAGAACCTGCTAAACCTTGTCAAAAGATTATTCATGTGCCAATGGCATCATTCTCGTTTTAAAGACATCCGCATAGTGCTTCAGAATTCCTCGCATCGAATTTAAATCCAAAATAATATGGCAACATGAGATTCCATAAATAGCAACGTTGATATGGAATCTGTTGGGGTCCAATGGCTGGGCCGAGCTACAACTGCTTACTCCTTTCTCTTTTTTTTTTTTTTCTCTTTCTATTTCTTTCTTACCTATATATATATACACGTATAAATGTATATAAATATATTTACACACTTTAATCAATTAATATCTATATATACACATATATAACTATATATATATATATACATATACATATGACCAATTAATATCTCTATATAATTATTTACACGAAATATAAATGTCTTTATATTCGTCTTCATACTATACTTACACAAACATTTATATAAATACCTATATATTCAATATACGTATATGTATATATACACAACATACACATATATTTAATATATGTACACATTGTATGGATACATGCACATATATATCCAAAACTGCATCAATCTAGAAAATAGTTTATCCAATAGAATATCTATTCGGTAATAATAAAATTTATTAATCACAACAAAATAATAAAATAATAAACTAAATAATTATTTATAATAACCTAAAATCATCACTTAATTTAAAATTTTCGGGAAGGGGAGCTACAAATCTACCCACCTTAAAAATAATTTCGTCCTCGAAATTCTAATTCCTAATCATTCCTTAAAAAAATCACCATCGACTATTACCTTGATCCCTTCAAATTTAATTTCTAAAATATTTTATAATCCTCTCTAGCCATTTTGTAATTACGAAATCTCGAGGACTTCTACCCACCTTTGGTCACACTACTCCTCAAAACACGGTCGCCAAAATATTATAACCTTCTAACTAGTGGTTAATAATTCTACCAAGGGTATCTAGGACATATGGTATCTTTAATCCCCCATATCTATCAAACGACCAAATATTCAAAATCAAGCAATATTCTAATATAACTTAAGAATCTCTGATAAATTCTAGTCAGTACGATGATCCGTTACCCAGAAAATAGGAAAGGACGAGAGTCAAGGGTATAAAAAAAAGGAGGTATAATCGAGAGCGAATCTGGAGTTACAGAGCGGTAGAGAGTTTCCAACGATACAGCTAAAAAAGGGTGTTTACGAACCACTGACTAGTTTGCTAGATTGGTTACTATAGCTCAGTCACTTGCTACGTCGAACAGTCCTTCGTTACTTAGAGTGGCCTGCGATCCGTGCAATACAGAAGTCTCGTTCTCGAAATTCTAATTCAAACAAGGTTCCATAATGGAACAGAATTTAAGAAATCAAGATCGTGGTTTTAATGGGTTCTCTATTTGGGCATCAGTCGTTGGTTATATGAACATTGGGTTTCGATCTATACGGACAGAACAAGGTCCCAACGATAAACTATTTTTACTAGGTTAGGGTATCCTAGAATAGGTTTCTTTTCCAAGGGTTGAGCTAGTTGCCCGTCAAGTTGGTTAGCTTGGTCCCTAAAGCCCAAAAATGCATCTTCCGTGGCTTTTGTGTTTAAATAGCCCGAAAAGACACAATTGAGTGACACACTAGTGACATGTGCGTAGTGGGCTTCAAGTGAATCACAACCATATATTGGGTCGAAAGATTTGAGTCGAGGTTGAGCCTCTAATGGAAGTCGGGAAACCTTCCGCTATTATGGTAAGGGTTATAGCTAGTCCTTTTTACCAGAAAGTCATACCATAAACATAGAGTACAAGGGGACGGGCTTGAGTGGGACATGATATACCTAGATGAAGGTGGACTCATCTAGAACTTGCATATGAAATTTGTTGGAAGGTAACAGCTGGTCTTGTGCTCCGAATATTAGTGACACGGCCGTGGGCACAAAATGATCTAAATGGAAAGTGGGAGTCTATAGGGCACTAACTATCATTCTAATAAAATTTATTATAATCAATCGGTGATCCTCGTATATCCTAAATGGTAGGAGGCTTACAGTCTACCCACCTTAAAAATAGGATATGGTCTTAGAAATATTGAGGTTAGAGGGTTCCTAAAGTCCGGATACTGTTCCTCGACTCTTTGTTATAGGGAATGAGGCACGGCGTATCGGGATACGGTAGATGTAAGTCAAGTCAATGATCATTCCTCAATAAATAAGAAACGAGGGTGTATAATAACACATGGTCGATAACATAGAGGAACATGCCCATCCATAGTGTACAAGAGTTATCGACGGGGTAACCAACTCTAAGGCACATCACAAGAAAAGAATTCTAACAACTGAACTGTGAATTTCTATTTATGTTAAGCCTGTCATACTATTGTTACGAGAGTTCTAGGGGTATGGGCTGTAGTGATCAGGCGTTGTTGTCGACAACTGGTATATCACAATTTGACAGGGTATTTAATCTATGGTATTAGCTAAACAAGTGACTGTGGTGTTCCAACACTAGTTAGGTCTTAATATCAAACATTTACATAACTAGAGTAATATTTGTTGGAAACCAATCTCGGGAGGAGTGTCACGGTAAATGATTACCCTATTGTCCACTCATCTCATGTCTAACTGTGGGCTTCGGTCGAGGAAGGGTTGGTTCAAGGCTTAAGGGTTGCTAGTTACGGCAAGCTTCCAGCAAATAATTAGAGACTCGCAACCTTTGGTCTCAAAAGAATAGGTAGTCTCCTAGGTAGGCATTTCGACTAAGAGTAAAACCCTAATCATTCTTATATTCAGATGGCTTGAAAATCCTGATAACAGTTTGGGGTCGAGAGGAGAACGAGTAATTCGATCACATGGCTGGCTGACGATAACTACCCTTGTGTATATAACTACCATAGCCATGGAGATACGCGGTATCTCTCTCTACTATTACAAGCTTTCGCCTTTCCAAATCGGTGAAGGACAAAAACAATAAAGAATTCAAGGAAGACGTTACTGAATATAATTTCATGATTCAAAGGTGAACATATAATTCAAGAGGAATTGTCAAAGCAGTCGCGGATGAGATCCTAGATACCTATATATCTCCATCCACGTAGTGTAATTAAACGAAGAGCGAACCAAATGCATCATGGTCGATCAGACCATAATACACTGATTCTGATTAGACAATAAGTTAGTGGGCGTCCCCAGTAAACATATGTCTTGAATCAAGCTCGATAAACGAGTAAGCTTGCAAAAACTAGGCTGTAATAGCAGCGTTGGTCAAGATAGTCAAGATACAAGTACGCGAGATTTTTGAAAGAAGGCACAAATAGTTCGAGTTTTGTGAGAATCAAACCTTACCCGGTGTTCTTGCTTATACAGTCTTCCTACTATCTTCTGATTCATAATGCCTTGGCGACTAATGGGTTATAAACCTCTAAACTCTATATTCTAGGTAAACTTATTGGCGTCAAACAATATCCTCGTCAATAGGTCACAAGGACCACGGAATGCTAGATCGGGAGATACGCTACCCAATCTCACAGAACTTCCACTATTATTGGCTTCGGATCTTATGTGGCATGCATGGCATTGTCCTATCCTCTATGGTATCCCAACTTGTAATCATGTTTGAAGTCAATTCACCGCGGATTACGCCTCGCCCGTATACTCTGGCTGTGGTAACCCTTGGTTTCGTAACTCAACATGATACCAAATCGAACATTTCTTAACTCTATACAATATTGGCTCAAGGGTATCTACGATCAAGAGAGGACCACTAGCCATAGTTTTGGCAATATCCCATCTCCTATATTTTCTTAAACTAATTTCAACTCTAAAGGTCATGCCTCGCCAGTGCGCTGCTGGCTGCAGTGAGTCCATAGTCTCCATAACTCAAATAAATGGCGACAGCGCGCTGCTGTCCTGCCATTATAGTCAACTAATATTCTTTTAACTATAGCTGTAAAACTTCGTGGGCTTTTATAGATTCAAACAAGTTGACTATGAATAAAGCGTAAGCATTTGTCCTATCAGTCACAACCCTTGAAATAAAGGATTGAACAGGGAGAAATAACTGAGAACAGAAGAAATACAACTATTCTAACTATTCTATGCGTATTCAAGCCTTTGAGGAAAAACTTGAATCAAAACTAACTTGAGGTTCATCTATGGATAACATAAAAATAATAATTCTTAGGGCAAAAATAGGAACTAAATAGGCAATTTGACTAAGATGTGAGGATGATATCCAAAGGGCAAGGAGAAAGAATTGTACCAGTTATCAAGGTTAGATCTTCATCTCTATGAAGCCCTGTCTCACCAAGCAATAGTCTATCCACATTGGATCATATCATCCTATCTAGAAGAAATAGTGTACTTATGGAGATATGACAAACTACCAAAATTAATATCTCCTCATCTATATTGCATGGCCTAAACTACCCATCAATAATTTGTATAAGGGACTCATAATCCTAGGCATTCTCTTAAATTAAATTAATCCTTGTTCATGAATGAGCATGTTCTAGTCGCAGGCTCGTAATAGTACAACTAACTTAAGTACTATCACGAGTTCTCATGATTTGCGAAAACGGACCTGCATGGGCCATGACAAAAACTTGTCACGACCCGCACCCATTTTTTTTTAAACGGATACAAGACGTGTCCAAGCCAGCCTACGCCGCAGTGTCGGCGGTAGAACGCTGTCACGGCCATGAAGATCAAGATCACAAATAATGCTTATTCACAAAATTAATTTAATTTACAAAGATCACAAGTTTTACATTTTGCAGAAATATATAAACTTGTACAAATAAATGAATGACTACAACTTAACTATCTAACTAGTCTCTAGGCTTTTGTCTGCAAGTGTTCCCGTCACTCCCCAAGCTAAGTGAATCCAAGGCTAACCTGAAAATGTTAGTTTCCAGTCAGGAATGGAACGAGCACAATCCACTGAATGCAATTTCAATAAAGAAAATGACTATAAAACAAAGGTTAGACATCAATCATGAGTTTTGAAAATAAACAGTAAAGTCGTAAGAATAGACAGAAAATTAATAGTAAATAAATAGACACATATACTTTCCCCACTGTTAGAAGTACCTTTGATATGTGATCGGTCTCGGGACAATTATGCGACACGGTCTACACGGTCTAAAGTTACACGGTCTACAGTTACACGATCTACAGTTACACGGTCTACAGTTACACGGTCTACAGTTATACGGTCTACAGAAAATATTGCAATAAAGAAACACTGTCTACAAAATAATAATCACGATCTACACAGTTTAAATGCAGTAATAATCACGGTCTACACTGTCTACTTGTAATAAATAAATCACCGTCTACACTGTTTACAAGAAATAAATAAATCACTGTCTACACGGTCTACAAGAAATAAATGCAACACGGTCTACACGGTCTAAGGTCAGATCACACATCGTTGGTACTTCTCATTCCCGACTCAATAATTTATAATAGAAAATAATCACATAACCAATGACCAACCAATGAAATATAGTGAAAATCAATATCGAAATGCAGACAATAAACTGTACTCGCCTGTGGTCCTCTGCTGGTGAAACCGACAAATCTGAACTACTCAATGAGCCACAATAGTCAAAACCCGTACAACAGTCCCCGAAAGCTGAAATAAACAATACCGATGATCTCAGAATAGTCAAATTAGCTAGGATTGCCTGTTCTTACGTCCAATTCTGGATACAGGGACAAAACGGTAATTTCGGACCAAAACGGTAATTTCGGACCAAAACGGTGTCCGCCGTTGGACCCGCTTTGTACCGAAAAGCATGCCAGAGTCAACGGTTTCTAAAGTCGTCAAACTACATGTCTACGGAACCAGTTTTCCGATACGAACCCAACCGTATGTCCAAAGTTGGATTCCGACGGGCAGTGCACAAAATCGTCCGTTGAGTCCAGAATGGCCTATTAGCCTAGGGTAGACATGCAGAAGTCCAAGGTCACAAGTAAATATGGATACTATTAGTTATGGTTTATGATTTAATACGAAGAGAAATTTACATAAATTGTTATTTATAACTATTTTTAGGAATTATTCATGCTATTTGAAAACTATACTTTTTAGTCAAACTAGAATCTAAGTCAAAACTATATCTTAAAAATAGCTATAGATACCATAATATTCTAAGTCAAAAGTCATAATGATAAATACCATAAAATATGATAATATAATTTTACTAATAAATACCATCAATGGTAATTAAGTACTACCAAAATACTAATTATGTTAACAGTATAATTATAACCTATTACAGCTTTATTAGTAATCTACATATAAAATTATTAACAAACAAATTATAAAATATCCACTTCCATCAGGTGAGCCCATCCAAACTCAACAAAAGCAAATGAATGACATTGGAAACAAACCCAACGTAAACTCAACTCTCTTTCCAGAGAGTGAACTCTCATTTAATGATTCTTCTTCTAGAGAGTGGACCCAACATATAATAACAAAACTAAAGCAAGCATAAAAAAAACCCCAAAGCTTATGCTAACCACCAACTCGGCCTATTTAATTAACCTATTCCCCCAACTTTCTCTATGAACGTTTCACAGAAAAGTTGAAAAGGAAGAAGAAGAATAGTGAAAGGAGAGGAAGAGGAGAAGGATGAGAAGGAACTCACCTTGGCGACTTCGCGCCGGAGTGCTAGAGCGGAGGAGCCACGGCCGCAGTGGCACAGGCACGCGTGGAGGGAACGAGGCCTGGCTCCGAGGAGAGGCAATGGCCAGAGAACTCACCTTCGCAAGAGACGGTGACTGGCTGCTCTCGACGAAGGCACCGAAGAGGTCAGAGGCTGGATCGGCACAAGACTGAAAGGGCGGTAGACGGTTCTTCGTGGCGGTCCGTTGACCGGCCGGCCATTGGAGGCGGCATCCAGACCGCCCGTGAACGGGTTACGGGGTCGATTGGTGGACACCGGCGCACGTCGATGGCGGTCAGGGCACGACCCGATGGAGACGACGACGAGGGTACGTGCGGGGGGTCGCCCAGAGGAGGGGGAAGGGTGGCGCGCGTATATAGTTAGGGTTTCGATCTTGTCTTCGCTCTCTAACTCCCTCGATATATATATAAATGTTTTCTATGTGCATCTATGACCTGGGTTCGGGTTGGGGGAAGCCTCGGTTGGCTTGGGCTCTGTTACGTGGGGGTTTGTTTAGTGTTGCTGTGAGGAATTAATGCTCGGGTTGGGCTAACAGGGTTGGCTGGGCTTGCTGGTATTGCTGTTGTTTGGTCTCTTTAAGAGCATTCTCTTTATTTCTTTGAAGAACCTGCTAAACCTTGTCAAAAGATTATTCATGTGCCAATGGCATCATTCTCGTTTTAAAGACATCCGCATAGTGCTTCAGAATTCCTCGTATCGAACTTAAATCCAAAATAATATGGCAACATGAGATTCCATAAATAGCAACGTTGATATGGAATCTGTTGGGGTCCAATGGCTGGGCCGAGCTACAACTGCTTACTCCTTTCTCTTTTTCTTTTTTTTCTCTTTCTATTTCTTTCTTACCTATATATATATACATGTATAAATGTATATAAATATATTTACACACTTTAATCAATTAATATCTATATATACACATATATAACTATATATATATATACATATACATATGACCAATTAATATCTCTATATAATTATTTACACGAAATATAAATGTCCTTATATTCCTCTTCATACTATACTTACACAAACATTTATATAAATACCTATATATTCAATATACGTATATCTATATATACACAACATACACATATATTTAATATATGTACACATTGTATGGATACATGCACATATATATATCCAAAACTGCATCAATCTAGAAAATAGTTTATCCAATAGAATATCTATTCGGTAATAATAAAATTTATTAATCACCACAAAATAATAAAATAATAAAATAATAAAATAATAAACTAAATAATTATTTATAATAACCTAAAATCATCACTTAATTTAAAATTTTCGGGAAGGGGAGCTACACATACCGACGGCATGCCGGTCTGTCTGTATACAGAGCATTAAATGCCACCAACTCTTGGTTCTCTTATAAAAGAATGCTCTCTCTCTCTTGAGCTTCTTTACCAACTCTTCAATAAATTTTCCAACAACCAAGAGCTCCACCATTAATACTCTTCCAAGCTTTTCATTGTCATCCTCTCCCAAAGTGCTAGAGTATTAAAGAGTTGTATATTTCGATCTTCACGTGTTAGAAGATCAACAAGTTCTCATTCTCTTTTGTTTGAAGTTGGCGAGCCTTCGTAAGAAAACTCGTATGTAGAAGTTGGCGAGTCTTCGGATCCAAACTCGTGTTGAAGTTGGCGAGTTCTTCGGATCCAAACTCGTGTGTACTATTTTGTTAAATAGTGGATTAAAGCCGGAGAGAGTTCCGGGACTGGACTGCCTCAAAAGAGGATACCAGGATACATCCTTGCGTTTGATCTTTCTACTCTTTACTTTCAATTGTCTTTATTGCATCAATTGTTGTAGTTATTTTTTAATTACCCTATTCACCCCCCTCTAGGGTTCTACAATTGGTATCAGAGCTTTTTTCTCTTGATTTGGATTTATAACCTTGAGTGATCCATGGCCTCTAACCCTAGTACCAACACGTTTCACAATGAGGGGCACTCCACAAATAGGCCTCCCCTATTTGATGGTACCAACTACAACTACTGGAAGATTAGGATGAGCATTTATCTAAAGTCCATAGATTTTGACTTATGGGATTGCGTGATAAATGGTCTTCCTACTCCTTCCAGAGCTATTGAGGATATTGCTTCTGACACCCTTCGGGACACTCTTTCTGAAAACATTAAGAAGCTTGCAAGTCGGGATGCCAAGGCATTGAATGCTCTTTATTGTGCTCTCGACAGTAGTGAATTCAACCGAATCTCTACTTGCAAGACTTCCAATGAGATTTGGAAATTACTTGAAGTCACACACGAAGGAACTTCACAAGTGAAGGAGTCTAAGATTAGTAGACTCACGCAAGAATATGAGTCTTTTAAAATGAAGCATGATGAATCTATTACTTCTATGTTTACTCGATTTGGTGATATTATTAATCCTCTCTCCTCTCTTGGTAAAGAATATCTGGCTCATGAAAAGATCAGAAAAATCCTTAGAGGATTGACGAAAGTATGGAGTCCTAAAGCTACTGCAATTATTGAGGGGAACGACTTAACTGTCATGAACCTTGAGACTCTCATGGGCAAGCTAATGACTCACGAGCTCGATATGAAGGATCAAGAGGAATCCTCCATACAAGAGAAGGAGAAGGAGAAGACCAAAGAGAAGAAGAAGACTCTCGCTCTCAAAGCAACAAGGTCCTACTCCAAGGATAGCTCCGACGACAATGAGTCGGATGATGATGAAGAAATAGCTCTCACAGCTAAGCACTTCCGGAAGTTCCTAAAATTCAACAAGGCCAACCGCTCTAGACGGGACAATGAAGAAGATCCGGCGTGCTATCAATACAGAAGACCCGGACACATCAAGAGGGATTGTCCGATGATAAGAAAAGACTCAAGCAAGTATAAGAAGCCTACCAAGGGAAGCTCATCCTCCAGAAAGTTCGCCAACACAAGCATTTGGTGTGAAAGTGATGCAAGCGACTCCGACAATGACAAGGAGTGCAAACACAATACAAATATTTGCCTCATGGCAACTGATGAGGTACTTGATGATCTTTCCTTAAACACTCTTACCTATGATGATTTGGAGAAAGCCATTCTTGAATTACATGAAGAACACAAAGGTGTTCGAAATAAATACAAGAAATCTCTTAAAGAGGTTGAGGCCCTTCAACTTGAAGTAGAGAGGCTCTCAAGCATTATTATTGATGTGAAGGGAAAATCTCCTATTTCTGACACGGATGAAATAGAGTCTTTGCGACTCAAGTTTCAAGAATCTCTTGACACCATCAAGAAAAGGGATGATGAGATTCTATCCATGAGAAGCTCTTATGAATTTGCTATGCGCAAATATCAAGATACTAATAGAAGAGAATATGACATTCTATTAAGTATAATGATCTTCTTACACGGAGTAAGAATTTAGATAATAAGAATACAACTCACATGCATGCTCCAAGACACCCCCACACTCATCACAATGCTAGGCATAACTCTTACATGAACACTACACACAACTCCTTTTCTAACACAAGAAAAGGACCTTTTGTTAAGAAGAACACCTCACGTCATGCATTTTACTATCATCATAACACTCATGGTAGAACTTCTCACACTAGAAACTCACATATGCACAACACTCACACTTCTTCTTCTAAATCTTCTTTGATGTGCAATTATTGTGGTTTGGTCGGTCACACTTCCAATTTTTGTTATACAAGAAAACAAGTTGACATGAGAGTTCTTAAATGGGTTTCTAAGACTAACACTCATGGACCCATAAGATCATGGGTACCAAAATGTTCATCTTCAACTTATGTTGTAGGTGACGAATCCTTCTCATGCTAG
The DNA here is from genome assembly GCA_029216955.1 of Iris pallida. Classification (NCBI taxonomy): domain Eukaryota; kingdom Viridiplantae; phylum Streptophyta; class Magnoliopsida; order Asparagales; family Iridaceae; genus Iris; species Iris pallida. The sequence goes on from JANAVB010021798.1 coordinate 30,795,051, forward strand.
AAGCAAGTGGATTCTCGATAGCGGTTGTTCACGGCACATGACCGGTGATGCTTCACTTTTTACAACGCTATCGATGAAGAAGAAAGGACACGTCTCCTTCGGTAACAATCTTAAAGGTTATATTATTGGAAATGGTAATATCGGCTCTCCTCCTTATCCTTGTATTAATAATGTATGTCTTGTTACTAATCTCAAGCATAACCTCCTTAGTATTAGCCATCTTACCGATAATGGCTATGATATCAAGTTTGTTAAACTCAAATACTACATTACCGATAGTTCTAATGGAACTATTGTTTATGAAGGCATTAGAGAAAACAATATTTATGTTCTTTACTTGTTGAAGGTACTAACAATGACAGATGTCTAGTTGCAAAGAACGATGAGAGTTAGCTTTGGCACATGAGGCTTGGACACGCCAACATGGATACCATCTCTCGCCTCGCCTCTAAGAAGCTTGTACGAGGACTCCCAAGTATCCCATTCAAAAAGGATATGGTATGTGAAGAATGCGAGAAAAGTAAGTTGACCAAGTCATCCTTCAAGTCAATCAACTCTGTGAGTACTTCTAGACCCCTTCAACTTATCCATATGGATCTTTTTAGGCCTAGTAGAGTAGCTAGCCTTGGTGGCAAACTTTATGCTTTCGTTTTAGTTGATGATTTTTCGAGATTTACTTGGGTTATTTTTCTTGCTTGCAAAAGTGATACTTTTCGTGAATTTGTTGCTTTTTGTAAACGTGTTCAAAATGAGAAAGGTTTTTCTATCAACAAAATTAGGAGTGATCATGGAGGGGAATTTGATAATGTTGATTTCAAAATATTTTGTGAAAAGAATGGTTTTGGACATGATTTTGCTTGTCCACGTACTCCTCAACAAAATGGTGTTGTGGAGAGAAAGAATAGAACCCTTGGCGATATGGCCCGGGTTATGTTAAACCAATATAAGCTCCCCCAATATTTTTGGACGGAAGCCGTTAATACGGCATGTCATGTTATTAATAGGGTCTTGATTAGACCTATTTCTAAAAAGACTCCTTATGAGCTTTGGTTTGACAAAATTCCCTCTATTGAATATTTCAAAGTTTTTGGTTGCAAATGTTTTATTTTGAATACCAAGGATAACCTAGGCAAGTTTGAAGAAAAAGCCTATGAAGGAATATTCCTTTGATACTCTACTCATAGTAAAGGTTTTCGTGTTTTTAACAAAAGAAGTCTTGTTGTCGAAGAGTCAATAAATGTCTCTTTTAATGAACTCAACTCTTCTACATTCTCCTCTTACGAGGACATTGATGACATCTCGTTTGGGTTGGAGAACTCCTCTATTGAGGATCGTCCTTCTTCATCTAACAATGAAGTTGTGACCCCATCAAAAGAGTCTCATCCTCTCGAGCCTCCTCAAAAGGATCTCCCAAAAGAATGGAGATTTGTCACCAATCATCCTAATGAGCTTATCATTGGGGATCCTTCCTCAAGTGTTAGCACAAGATCCGCCACTCGTGATCTTTGTGCAAATATGGCTTTTATCTCTCAAATAGAGCCTAAAAATGTTAATGATGCTTTTTTTGATGAGTTTTGGATGATAGCTATGCAAGAGGAGCTAAATCAATTTGAGCGAAGCAAGGTTTGGGAACTTGTCCCAAAACCTAGCAATCATCCCATTATTGGAACTAAATGGGTGTTTCGTAACAAACTTAATGAAGATGGGTTAGTGACTCGTAACAAAGCCCGATTGGTTGCTCAAGGCTATAACCAAGAGGAAGGCATTGACTACGACGAAACCTATGCTCCGGTTGCACGTCTTGAATCCATTCGTATGCTTTGTGCTTTTGCTTGTTTTAATGACTTTAAGCTATTTCAAATGGATGTTAAGAGTGCTTTTCTAAATGGTATTATTAAGGAGGAAGTTTATGTTAAACAACCTCCCGGATTTGAAGACTTTCAATTTCCTAATCACGTGTTCAAACTCCATAAAGCCCTTTATGGCCTCAAACAAGCTCCCCGTGCTTGGTATGAGCGTCTTAGCTCTTTTCTTGTTTCTCACAATTTTTCAAAGGGGAAACTTGACACCACACTTTTTATTAAATCCTATGATGGGACTCTCTTATTGGTTCAAATTTACGTTGATGATATTATTTTTGGTTCTACTAACAACACACTTTGTGTAGAATTTGCCAAAGTTATGCAGGAAGAGTTTGAAATGAGTATGATGGGTGAACTATCCTTCTTCTTGGGGTTACAAATCAAACAAGGACCCAAAGGAACCTTTATAAATCAAGCGAAATATACAAAGGACCTCCTCAAGCACTTCGACCTTGACTCATCCAAATCAATGAGGACTCCTATGGCCACAACGACAAAGCTTGACAATGATGACGATGGCACATCGGTCGACATTCGTAAGTATAGAGGTATGATCGGTAGCTTACTTTATTTAACTGCTAGCCGTCCTGATATCATATTTAGTGTTTGCTTGTGTGCACGATATCAAGCCAATCCAAAGGAATCTCATTTGTGTGCCGTTAAGCGCATTTTTCGTTATCTCAAAGGCACCATTAACATGGGTCTTTGGTATCCGAAATCCTCGTCCTTTGAGCTTCATAGCTTTTCGGATGCAGATTTTGCCGGATGCAAGATTGACCGGAAAAGCACTAGTGGCACATGTCAATTCCTCGGGAAGTCTTTGGTATCGTAGTTTAGTAAGAAGCAAAATTCTGTTGCTCTTTCTACCACTGAGGCAGAATATATTACGGCTGGTTGTTGTTGTGCACAAATTCTTTGGATGTCACAAACACTTTTAGATTATGGCATTTTTCATTCATGCACCCCTATTAAATGTGATAACACTAGCTCTATCAATCTCACGAAAAACCCGATTTGTCACTCACGCACGAAGCACATTGAAATTAGACACCACTTTCTTCGTGACCATCAACAAAAGGGAGATATTCGTCTTGAATTTATTGATACTACCTATCAATTAGCCGATATTTTCACAAAACTGCTCCCGGAAGATCGCTTCACCTTCCTTTGCCGTGAATTAGGCATTTTATCTTTTGATCCATAATCCCTCTCGGCCGGCACATCGACGGTATACAGCGGTATACCGGCGGTATGCCGTTTTTCGATTCAGAATTAGGTTCTGTTTCGAAACTCGGCATACCGTCGGTACACGTCGGCATACCGCCGGTATGCCGGATGGAGGCGGACAGGACATCATATCAACATCCGGGCCTACATTTCTTCTCTACTTCCTTTATTCTTTTTATCCTACCTTTATTCCCTCTCATCCATCCCATCCCTCATAACTACCTATCTTCTCAACTCCCATCTTATTTATTACTCTTCAAATCACTTTTCCCCTTTCTCTCCTCTTTTTATGCCACTCTCATTAATTCAAACCCATCACCTTTTCATCTCCCCTCTTTACTCCTCCTCTACAACCGTTCCCACCCTCCTCCCCTTTCAAAATCATCTCTTCATCTTCCTCCTCCTCTTTAAAATCCTCCTTTTTCCATCACTTCTCCTACTCCTCCTTCTTCCACTCCAACACTCTTTTCTCTCCTCATGGCAAACCCTAAGCGCCCCCGCTCCTCCTCCTCCTCCATGTTCAACCCCTTCGTCCCGGTGGCGCTACCTACCGGCTATGACCAACGCATATTCCCTAACTCTCTGGCGGCCGAGCTTTGATTCCAGCACTTCGTCCATCACAACGTGTTCAAGGGACGGGCGATCAACTGGAACCTCTTTCCCGGTCACGTCCCCTTATTTGACGACGCCGGGCTCTTCTCTCTACTTCGGCGCCAAATACCCATCTACCCCACTGCTGTCCGACTTTTCTATTGCAACTTGATCGGGGACGACGATCACCCCGCCATTCAGTCTATGGTCAATGACCGTCACTTTTGTCTCACTTCTCAGGAGATCGGGACCATCCTCGGCATCCCGGACAAGGGGGAACTGTTTCCATCCTTGGGTGCTCTCAACTCCTCGGCGGCGTCGCCCTTCGACGAGTTCTGCCGTATCATCTGCAAGGGTCCCAACCCTCCGGCCATCCCGGCCCTCTCTGCACAGTTGGAGCCATTCTACTATGAGCTCCATCGGATAGTGTGTCACACACTATTTCCTAAGGGCGGGAACTACGACGCCATCACCAGGGATGCCCTCGTCTGCATGTATTATCTCTATGCCCGGAAGCCCTTCTCCTTTCCGAAGACTCTTCTTCTGCTCTTTCGATGTGTCATGCCTTCGGGAAAGTAAAACCTCTACTACGGCTCCCTCATTACTCTCATTCTGGAAGCCAAACAAGTTGACCTATCTCTCTGCTCCTCGGATGGTGTCCCCTCATATCTTGCTGTCTCCCGTACCCTTGCTGGCGCCTCTACTTCTCGTGCCTCATCTTCCCAAGAGCAACCGGCATCCACTCCTGCTGCTCCCATATCTACCCCTCCTGCTTCGGGCCGTTATATGTCGCTCACTCAGCAGCACTTTGATATGCATATGGCCCAGGCGGAGGAGCAGATGCGGGCCCACACTCGTGGACTTGGCGCCCTGATCCAGTCTCGTTTCCACGATCAGGGGTACTTTATTCAGCGCACTCTTCAAGACCGTGGTGCTTTTCTGGATCTTAATCTTCAGGATCCCATGTACGCGGCCCCGCGCTTCTCTGATCCCAATGCCTATGGGTTTATGTACCCTGACGGCATTGATCCTTTTGGCGCCTTCCAGCAAGCTCAGGGTGATAATGACGATCCGGCTGATGAGTAGGGATGGATTCCCTTTTGGGTGATGGTCTCGTCTTATGCGTGTCTTAGTTTTTATGTGTTTGTTTTTATGTTGTCTTTTGTGGTCCTTCGGGGACCGGTGTGTGGTTGGTACTGGTTGTTTGTAGTCCTTCGGGGACTTTATCTATGGTTATCTCTAGTGTCCGGCTCTCGCTGTGGAGAGTCTTTTATATTTTCACTATGATATGTATGGGTTAAGCATGTATTCACTTTTTACTTCAATATATTAATGCATGCTTCTATTTATATACTCGTGTCATTTTCATTATGCACATTTTCTTTTGTTATCCCCATCTTTGACTAAGTGACAAAGGAGGAGAAATCGTATTGAGGGGGAGCTGTCTACCTACGGGGGAGCTACTCCCTGAAGATGCTATCTCTCTCTTTTGTCAATTATCAAAATGGGGAAGTTTGTTGGCACATTTTATTTTGATTAATTAACAGCATCTTCATAGTTTAGTCTTCTGTTCTGCAGATTCAAATATTCTTAGAAGATCGACTACATGGAGTTCTTCCGTTCAAGCGCAATCTCTTTCACTTTGAAGACTGGAGCAGTTACCGGCGTTCCCTGCATAAGACGACGTCTTCCTGCTTAGAGTCTTCGAGTCTGTACTAGTCTAGGTATATCTGTAAACACCTAAGGACGGATGACAGTAAAAAGAATAAAGTCAAAAATCAAATAGCTACAGAGCGGCATACCGGCGGTATGCTTCGTCATACCGGCGATATACCTTTTTTAGAATCCAGAAAGTTGCTGTGACAAATAGTCGGCATACCGGCGGCATGCTTCGACATACCGGCGGTATACCGATTTTTATGTCCAGCATACCGACGGCATGCCCCGGCATACCGACGGTATACCGTTTTTAGCAACCCAAAAGTTGCTGTGACAAATTGTCGGCATACCGGCGGCATGCTCCGGCATACCGGCGGTATACCGTTTTTAGCAACTCAAAACTTGCTGTGACAAATTGTCGGCATACCGGCGGCATGCTCCGGCATACCGGCGGTATACCGAGTTTCAAATATTTGATTTTTGAATTGCTCTGACTAGCATTAATGGCCGCATTTAAAGCTCTCAAACGGTCATTAATATGATCGTTACTATTTGGATGGTATACCGACGGTATGCCGCTGCATACCGACGGCATGCCGGTCTGTCTGTATACGGAGCATTAAATGCCACCAACTCTTGGTTCTCTTATAAAAGAATGCTCTATCTCTCTCTTGAGCTTCTTTACCAACTCTTCCATAAATTTTCCAACAACCAAGAGCTCCACCATTAATACTCTTCTAAGCTTTTCATTGTCATCCTCTCCCAAAGTGCTAGAGTATTAAAGAGTTGTACATTTCGATTTTCACGTGTTAGAAGATCAACAAGTTCTCATTCTCTTTTGTTTGAAGTTGGCGAGCCTTCGTAAGAAAACTCGTGTGTAGAAGTTGGCGAGTCTTCGGATCCAAACTCGTGTTGAAGTTGGCGAGTTCTTCGGATCCAAACTCGTGTGTACTATTTGGTTAAATAGTGGATTAAAGCCGGAGAGAGTTCTGGGACTGGACTGCCTCAAAAGAGGATACCAGAATACATCCTTGCGTTTGATCTTTCTACTTTTTACTTTCAATTGTCTTTATTGCATCAATTGTTGTAGTTATTTTTTAATTACCCTATTCACCCCCCCTCTAGGGTTCTACAAGCTACAGTATGGCATGTCTGAAAGGAGCGCACAATTGGATCATTGAGGGGTTGTATACATCAAATATAGGCATCCTACAAAATATTGAGCATGATGTATTGATGATGGGGCAAGTTATAAATACTTGTAAAGGATAACTTATAAGAGTATATTGAAGTGAAATAAAATTTCCTTATATATATATATATATATATATATATATATATATATATATTATATATATATATATATATATATATATATATATATATATATATATATATATATGTATATATATATATATATGTGTGTGTGTGTGTGTGTGTGTTTGTGTTTGTGTGTGGGGGGGGGGGGGGGTGCGTCTTCTACAATACAAAATGCCAATGCCATTTTATTGTATATATATATATATATATATATATATATTTTTTTTTTTTATTGTATATTGTATATATATATATATATATATATATATATATATATATATATATATATATATATATATATATATATACCATTTTATTGTAACGATACATGACAAATATAGACCATTCATTTTTGATCCAATGGTTCATATTAAAAGGGATTTCTTGTAATATGATTAGAGTAGGTAACATCATTTAATGTAATGTTTCTCTTTTCACCGGTTGATAAACTGACTAATGTAGGTTATTGTGTACTTTTATTTTTTCAATGAAGTCCCTATATTAAATAAAACTTAATGTAGGGTAGGGAATGAACATATTGAATGTTCAATGACAACCAAATTATGATAATCTAAGTGGGATTTTTAAATAAGTTATTAGGTTAATATGACCTGCTATATCAAGTTAACTTCCAAGTCAAGGAGACAACTTTTACACTTTTTAATACACTGAGTTGGCAGCCAGGAAGAAGGACCTGATTACAAAGGTCAACATCCTGAGGCTTCAGCAGGAGATCAGCGCGGCCCAACGAGCCAAGTGTTCGTAGCTCAAGGATGGGGACCGATGCAGCAGGTTCTTCTACGATGTGATCCGTACCAGACAGCACAGGAACAACATCCACAGGCTCCTTAATGGCGAGGGCAGGCTTGTTGGTGGTCCAGTGGAGATTCAGGAGGAGGCCGTTAGGTACCACTCAGAGCTATATCATCAGTTAGACTACTCCACTATGTTCCCAGATCTAGTCACCAAGAGGCTGGTGACACCATATGAAAACAGCCTACTGCTGGCTCCAGTGTGTATAGAGAAGGTAGAGGCTATTGTGATGAAGGCGGATCCCACCAAGGCCTTCAGGCCTAATGGCTTCTCTAGCGGATTCTATAAACGGCACTGGGGCTTGCTTAAGCACCCAGTCCTAGAGATGGTGCATAAGTTTTTTATTAAGAAAAAGTTGCTGAAGAAGCTTAACCAGACATTTCTGACCTTGATTCTAAAGAAGGAGGGTGCGACATCCCTCGCTGACTTTAGACCTATTGCGTGCTGTAACTATCTTTATAAAATAATGACACACCTTATGTGCCGGTGCATGGAGGGGATTATGCAGGGACTGGTCTCACTTAATCAGGCGGCGTTTATCAAGGGTAGATCTATTGCAGAGCACAACTTGCTGGCCCAGGAGATGGTGAGAGAATTTAACAAACCAGGGGGATGAAGGCCTATATGATGCTTGACCTGAGGAAAGCTTATCACACGGTCAACAAAGACTTCCTTTGCCAACTTACGCGTGCCATGGGCTTTGACGAGGTGTGGGTGGCAAGGGTGAGGGAGTACATCTGCTCCCCTACCTTTTCGGTCCTCATTCAGGGTACTCCATATGGATTCTTCCGGAGCAACAGGGGCCTTCAGAAGGGAGATCCTCTCTCCCCGTTCATGTTCACGCTCATGATGGAGTATTTCACTTGCTTGATAGATTTGGCTGTGCATAGTAGGATGATTATCCCTCTCTTTAGGCTGGTCAAGCCAGTAGTGTCCCACCTGATCTATGCTAACAACCTCTTGGTGCTCTTACATCTATCTATACGGGAGATGCGTGCGGTGTCAGAGATTATAGAGAAGTTTGGGCAGTTTTCTGGGCTTCAGCTGAATAGGAAGAAGAGCAGGGTTTATTTCAGCTCTCGGTGCTCCCTCAAAGAGAAAATGGCCCTTGCTCTGGGAGTCGATAAAGGTGACCTACCGATAAAGTACCTGGGGGTACCGCTCAATTATGCTAGGGATCTGGATTGCCACAGCCTGGTAGAATTTGCACAGAGGAGGGTGGAAGTTTGGCAGGCAGCTGGGCTCTCTTTTGGTGGTCGTATTGAGTTGGTGAGGTATGTCAATTCTGGCATTGCTATATTTTGGTTGCTGTCGATTAAGATTTTGATGGCCACCATCCGGAAGGTGGAGAGCTTATGTGCCAATTTTATCTGGCGAGGGGAAATACATGCGATCTCCTGGGAGCAAACTTGTCGCCCTCGGGAGGATGGGGGTGGGGTTGAGACCACTGCTTTCGATTAGGGAGGCCTCTGAGGTGAAGATTGCTTAGCAGTTCGTTAAGGACGGTTCTCTTTGTACAGAGTGGATGGCTAACAGATATTTGAGGCAGAAGAATTTCTGGGCCTGCCAGATCGATAACAATTTTTTGGTACCATTTAAGGCTATTCTTCGGTGCAGATCGTTACTTCAGTCTGCTATCGGTCAGATCATGAAGGACGGGACGAACACTGATCTATGGCTCGATCCGTGGATGGATAATAGGTCCCTTTTGGAGTCCTTAGGTGACCAGATGGACAGAAAGATGGGCAGAGGGCTGAAATACAATCTTATCATCAGAGATGAGACTTGGAGACCTGAGGATTACTAGTACACGACGTATTTTGGAGAGGAGATCCGACAGGTCACTATTGATACTAGCCAGCCTGCTGATTCCTGAAGATGGGACCCACCAGATGTTGATGGGGACAGGGTATTCCGCTTCAAAAGCAGTTACAATCTGGTAAGGACCTCTCAGAATAGGATCACGGAGTAGGATTTTATCTGGGAAAAGAAAATTGCTCGCAAGATACAGTTATGTTCCTACAAGCTGTTATTAGGTAGGTTGTTGACGAATGACAGACTTCCCCGGTTTGGGGTGCAGATCCCTGACCCGAAGAGTGTATTGTGTGGAGTGGAGGACGAATCCATGGGTCACTTATTCTTTGAGTGTCCTATGGCTTGGTATATTTGGTCAGAGCAGTGCAGGAGGTCGCTGGGAGGAGGTGGCAGTGCTAGAGACATCCGGAGGATCCTCATCTGGATCAGGGAACATCGAGACATGGAGCA